>JBBGZY010003863.1:0-116741 GCA_037952925.1 Lithobates clamitans | reverse complement strand
GAAACCAGTGGGACCCAGGTATATCCATCTACTGTCTTTAGAAGTCTGGTGGAAACCAGTGGGATCCAGGTACCCCCATCTACTGTCCGGAGAAGTCTGGTGGAAACCAGTGGGACCCAGGTACCCCCATCTACTGTCAGGAGAAGTCTGGTGGAAACCAGTGGGACCCAGGTACCCTTATCTACTATCTGTAGAAGTCTGGTGCAATCCAGTGGGACCCAGGTACCCCCATCTACTGTCTGTAGAAGTCTGGTGCAATCCAGTGGGACCCAGGTACCCCCATCTATTGTCCGGAGAAGTCTGGTGGAACCAGTGGGACCCAGGTACCCCCATCTACTGTGCTGAGAAGTCTTTTGGAAACCAGTGGAACCCAGGTACCCCCATCTACTGTCAGGATAAGTCTGGTGGAAACCAGTGGGACCCAGGTACCCCCATCTACTGTTTGTTGAAGTCTGGTGGAAAGCAGTGGGACCCAGGTACCCCCATCTACTGTCCGGAGAAGTCTGGTGGGAACCAGTGGGACCCAGGTACCCCCATCTACTGTCCGGAGAAGTCTGGTGGGAACCAGTGGGACTCAGGTACCCCATCTACTGTCTGTAGAAGTCTGGTGGAAACCAGTGGGACCCAGGTACCCCCATCTACTGTCCGGAGAAGTCTGGTGGGAACCAGTGGGACCCAGGTACCCCATCTACTGTCTGTAGAAGTCTGGTGGAAACCAGTGGGACCCAGGTACCCCCATCTACTGTCCTGAGAAGTCTTTTGGAAACCAGTGGAACCCAGGTACCCCCATCTACTGTCCGGAGAAGTCTGGTGGGAACCAGTGGGACCCAGGTACCCCATCTACTGTCTGTAGAAGTCTGGAGGAAACCAGTGTGACCCAGGTACCTCCATCTACTGTCCGGAGAAATCTGGTGGAAACCAGTGGGACCCAGGTACCCCCATCTACTGTCTGTAGAAGTCTGGCGGAAACCAGTGGGACCCAGGTACCCCCATCTAATGTCTGGAGAAATCTGGTGGAAACCAGTGGGACCCAGGTACTCCCATCTACTGTCCGGAGAAGTCTGGTGGAAACCAGTGGGACCCAGGTACCCCATCTACTGTCTGTAGAAGTCTGGTGGAAACCAGTGGGACCCAGGTACCCCCATCTATTGTCCGGAGAAGTCTGGTGGAAACCAGTGGGACCCAGGTACCCCCATTTACTGTCAGGATAAATCTGGTGGAAACCAGTGGGACCCAGGTACCCCCATCTACTGTCTGTAGAAGTCTGGTGGAAACCAGTGGGACCCAGGTACCCCCATCTACTGTTTGGAGAAGTGTGGTGGAAACCAGTGTGACCCAGGTACCCCCATCTACTGTCCGGAGAAGTCTGGTGGAAACCCGTGGGACCCAGGTACCTCCATCTACTGTCCAGAGAAGTCTGGTGGGAACCAGTGGGACCCAGGCACCCCCATCTACTGTTATTAGAAGTCTGGTGGAAACCAATGGGACCCAGGTACCCCCATCTACTGTCATTAGAAGTCTGGTGGAAACCAGTGGGACCCAGGTACCCCCATCTACTGTCAGGAGAAGTCTGGTGGAAACCAATGGGACCCAGGTACCCCATCTACTCTCCGGAGAAGTCTGGTGGAAACCAGTGGGACCCAGGTACCCCCATCTACTGTCCGGAGAAGTCTGGTGGAAACTAGTGGGACGCAGGTACCCCCATCTACTGTCCGGAGAAGTCTGGTGGGAACCAGTGGGACCCAGGTACCCCATCTGCTGTCCGGAGAAATCTGGTGGAAACCAGTGGGACCCAGGTACCCCCATCTACTGTCTGTAGAAGTCTGGTGGAAACCAGTGGGACCCAGGTACCCCCATCTAATGTCTGGAGAAATCTGGTGGAAACCAGTGGGACCCAGGTACTCCCATCTACTGTCCGGAGAAGTCTGGTGGAAACCAGTGGGACCCAGGTACCCCATCTACTGTCTGTAGAAGTCTGGTGGAAACCAGTGGGACCCAGGTACCCCCATCTATTGTCCGGAGAAGTCTGGTGGAAACCAGTGGGACCCAGGTACCCCCATTTACTGTCAGGATAAGTCTGGTGGAAACCAGTGGGACCCAGGTACCCCCATCTACTGTTTGGAGAAGTGTGGTGGAAACCAGTGTGACCCAGGTACCCCCATCTACTGTCCGGAGAAGTCTGGTGGAAACCAGTGGGACCCAGGTACCCCCATCTATTGTCCGGAGAAGTCTGGTGGAAACCAGTGGGACCCAGGCACCCCCATCGACTGTTATTAGAAGTCTGGTGGAAACCAATGGGACCCAGGTACCCCCATCTACTGTCAGGAGAAGTCTGGTGGAAACCAATGGGACCCAGGTACCCCATCTACTCTCTGGAGAAGTCTGGTGGAAACCAGTGGGACCCAGGTACCCCCATCTACTGTCCGGAGAAGTCTGGTGGAAACCAGTGGGACCCAGGTACCCCCATCTACTGTCCGGAGAAGTCTGGTGGAAACCAGTGGAACCCAGGTACCCCATCTACTGTCCAGAGAAGTCTGGTGGGAACCAGTGGGACCCAGGTACCCCCATCTACTGTCCGGAGAAGTCTGGGGGAACCGGTGGGACCCAGGTACCCCCATCTACTGTCTGGAGAAATCTGGTGTAAACCAGTGGGACCCAGGTACCCCCATCTACTGTCTGTAAAAGTCTGGTGGAAACCAGTGGGACCCAGGTACCCCCATCTACTGTCCTGAGAAGTCTTTTGGAAACCAGTGGAACCCAGGTACCCCCATCTACTGTCCGGAGAAGTCTGGTGGAAACTAGTGGGACCCAGGTACCCCCATCTACTGTCTGTAGAAGTCTGGTGGAAACCAGTGGGACCCAGGTACCCCATCTACTGTCCTGAGAAGTCTTTTGGAAACCAGTGGAACCCAGGTACCCCATCTACTGTCCGGAGAAGTCTGGTGGAAACTAGTGGGACCCAGGTACCCCCATCTACTGTCTGTAGAAGTCTGGTGGAAACCAGTGGGACCCAGGTACCCCCATCTACTGTCTTTAGAAGTCTTTTGGAAACCAGTGGAACCCAGGTACCCTCATCTATGGTCAGGATAAGTCTGGTGGAAACCAGTGGGACCCATGTATCCCCATCTACTGTCCGGAGAAGTCTGGTGGAAACCAGTGGGACCCAGGTACCCCCATCTACTGTCTGTAGAAGTCTGGTGGAAACCAGTGGGACCCAGGTACCCCCATCTACTGTCTTTAGAAGTCTTTTGGAAACCAGTGGAACCCAGGTACCCTCATCTATGGTCAGGATAAGTCTGGTGGAAACCAGTGGGACCCATGTATCCCCATCTACTGTCCGGAGAAGTCTGGTGGAAACCAGTGGGACCCAGGTACCCCCATCTACTGTCTGGAGAAATCTGGTGGAAACCAGTGGGACCCAGGTACCCCCATCTACTGTCTGTAAAAGTCTGGTGGAAACCAGTGGGACCCAGGTACCCCCATCTACTGTCCTGAGAAGTCTTTTGGAAACCAGTGGAACCCAGGTACCCCCATCTACTGTCCGGAGAAGTCTGGTGGAAACTAGTGGGACCCAGGTACCCCCATCTACTGTCCGGAGAAGTCTGGTGGGAACCAGTGGGACCCAGGTACATCCATCTACTGTCTGTAGAAGTCTGGTGGAAACCAGTGGGACCCAGGTACAACCATCTAATGTCTGGAGAAATCTGGTGGAAACCAGTGGGACCCAGGTACCCCATCTATTGTCTGTAGAAGTCTGGTGGAAACCAGTGGGACCCAGGTACCCCCATCTATTGTCCGGAGAAGTCTGGTGGAAACCAGTGGGACCCAGGTACCCCCATCTACTGTCTGTAGAAGTCTGGTGGAAACCAGTGGGACCCAGGTACCCCCATCTACTGTTTGGAGAAGTGTGGTGGAAACCAGTGTGACCCAGGTACCGCCATCTACTGTCCGGAGAAGTCTGGTGGAAACCCGTGGGACCCAGGTACCTCCATCTACTGTCCAGAGAAGTCTGGTGGGAACCAGTGGGACCCAGGCACCCCCATCTACTGTTATTAGAAGTCTGGTGGAAACCAATGGGACCCAGGTACCCCCATCTACTGTCATTAGAAGTCTGGTGGAAACCAGTGGGACCCAGGTACCCCCATCTACTGTCAGGAGAAGTCTGGTGGAAACCAATGGGACCCAGGTACCCCATCTACTCTCCGGAGAAGTCTGGTGGAAACCAGTGGGACCCAGGTACCCCCATCTACTGTCAGGAGAAGTCTGGTGGAAACTAGTGGGACCCAGGTACCCCCATCTACTGTCCGGAGAAGTCTGGTGGGAACCAGTGGGACCCAGGTACCCCATCTGCTGTCCGGAGAAATCTGGTGGAAACCAGTGGGACCCAGGTACCCCCATCTACTGTCTGTAGAAGTCTGGTGGAAACCAGTGGGACCCAGGTACCCCCATCTAATGTCTGGAGAAATCTGGTGGAAACCAGTGGGACCCAGGTACTCCCATCTACTGTCCGGAGAAGTCTGGTGGAAACCAGTGGGACCCAGGTACCCCATCTACTGTCTGTAGAAGTCTGGTGGAAACCAGTGGGACCCAGGTACCCCCATCTATTGTCCGGAGAAGTCTGGTGGAAACCAGTGGGACCCAGGTACCCCCATTTACTGTCAGGATAAGTCTGGTGGAAACCAGTGGGACCCAGGTACCCCCATCTACTGTCTGTAGAAGTCTGGTGGAAACCAGTGGGACCCAGGTACCCCCATCTACTGTTTGGAGAAGTGTGGTGGAAACCAGTGTGACCCAGGTACCCCCATCTACTGTCCGGAGAAGTCTGGTGGAAACCCGTGGGACCCAGGTACCTCCATCTACTGTCCAGAGAAGTCTGGTGGGAACCAGTGGGACCCAGGCACCCCCATCTACTGTTATTAGAAGTCTGGTGGAAACCAATGGGACCCAGGTACCCCCATCTACTGTCATTAGAAGTCTGGGGGAAACCAGTGGGACCCAGGTACCCCCATCTACTGTCAGGAGAAGTCTGGTGGAAACCAATGGGACCCAGGTACCCCATCTACTCTCCGGAGAAGTCTGGTGGAAACCAGTGGGACCCAGGTACCCCCATCTACTGTCCGGAGAAGTCTGGTGGAAACCAGTGGGACCCAGGTACCCCCATCTACTGTCCGGAGAAGTCTGGTGGAAACCAGTGGAACCCAGGTACCCCATCTACTGTCCAGAGAAGTCTGGTGGGAACCAGTGGGACCCAGGTACCCCCATCTACTGTCCGGAGAAGTCTGGGGGAACCGGTGGGACCCAGGTACCCCCATCTACTGTCTGGAGAAATCTGGTGGAAACCAGTGGGACCCAGGTACCCCCATCTACTGTCTGTAAAAGTCTGGTGGAAACCAGTGGGACCCAGGTACCCCCATCTACTGTCCTGAGAAGTCTTTTGGAAACCAGTGGAACCCAGGTACCCCCATCTACTGTCCGGAGAAGTCTGGTGGAAACTAGTGGGACCCAGGTACCCCCATCTACTGTCTGTAGAAGTCTGGTGGAAACCAGTGGGACCCAGGTACCCCATCTACTGTCCTGAGAAGTCTTTTGGAAACCAGTGGAACCCAGGTACCCCCATCTACTGTCCGGAGAAGTCTGGTGGAAACTAGTGGGACCCAGGAACCCCCATCTACTGTCTGTAGAAGTCTGGTGGAAACCAGTGGGACCCAGGTACCCCCATCTACTGTCTTTAGAAGTCTTTTGGAAACCAGTGGAACCCAGGTACCCTCATCTATGGTCAGGATAAGTCTGGTGGAAACCAGTGGGACCCATGTATCCCCATCTACTGTCCGGAGAAGTCTGGTGGAAACCAGTGGGACCCAGGTACCCCCATCTACTGTCTGTAGAAGTCTGGTGGAAACCAGTGGGACCCAGGTACCCCCATCTACTGTCTTTAGAAGTCTTTTGGAAACCAGTGGAACCCAGGTACCCTCATCTATGGTCAGGATAAGTCTGGTGGAAACCAGTGGGACCCATGTATCCCCATCTACTGTCCGGAGAAGTCTGGTGGAAACCAGTGGGACCCAGGTACCCCCATCTACTGTCCGGAGAAGTCTGGTGGAAACCAGTGGAACCCAGGTACCCCATCTACTGTCCAGAGAAGTCTGGGGGAACCAGTGGGACCCAGGTACCCCCATCTACTGTCTGGAGAAATCTGGTGGAAACCAGTGGGACCCAGGTACCCCCATCTACTGTCTGTAAAAGTCTGGTGGAAACCAGTGGGACCCAGGTACCCCCATCTACTGTCCTGAGAAGTCTTTTGGAAACCAGTGGAACCCAGGTACCCCCATCTACTGTCCGGAGAAGTCTGGTGGAAACTAGTGGGACCCAGGTACCCCCATCTACTGTCTGTAGAAGTCTGGTGCAAATCAGTGGGACCCAGGTACCCCCATCTATTGTCCGGAGAAGTCTGGAGGAAACCAGTGGGACCCAGGTAACCCCATCTACTGTCTGTAGAAGTCTGGTGGAAACCAGTGGGACCCTGGTACCCCATCTACTGTCCGGAGAAGTCTGGTGGGAACCAGTGGGACCCAGGTACCCCATCTACTGTCTGTAGAAGTCTGGTGGAAACCAGTGGGATCCAGGTACCCCATCTACTGTCTGTAGAAGTCTGGTGGAAACCAGTGGGACCCAGGAGCCCCCATCTACTGTCTGTAGAAGTCTGGTGGAAACCAGTGGGACCCTGGTACCCCATCTACTGTCCGGAGAAGTCTGGTGGGATCCAGTGGAACCCAGGTACCCCATCTACTGTCCGGAGAAGTCTGGTGGGAACCAGTGGGACCCAGGTACCCCCATCTACTGTCCGGAGAAGTCTGGTGGGAACCAGTGGGACCCAGGTACCCCCATCTACTGTCTGTAGAAGTCTGGTGGAAACCAGTGGGACCCAGGTACCCCCATCTACTGTCCGGAGAAGTCTGGTGGGAACCAGTGGAACCCTGGTACCCCATCTACTGTCCGGAGAAATCTGGTGGAAACCATTGGCACCCAGGTACCCCCATCTACTGTCTGTAGACGTCTGGTGGAAACCAGTGGGACCCAGGTACCCCCATCTACTGTCTGGAGAAGTCTGGAGGAAACCAGTGGGACCCAGGTATCCCCATCTACTGTCTGGAGAAGTCTGGAGGAAACCAGTGGGACCCAGGTACCCCATCTACTGTCCGGAGAAGTCTGGTGGGAACCAGTGGGACCCAGGTACCCCCATCTACTGTCTGTAGAAGTCTGGTGGAAACCAGTGGGACCCTGGTACCCCATCTACTGTCCGGAGAAGTCTGGTGGGATCCAGTGGAACCCAGGTACCCCATCTACTGTCCGGAGAAGTCTGGGGGGAACCAGTGGGACCCAGGTACCCCCATCTACTGTCCGGAGAAGTCTGGTGGGAACCAGTGGGACCCAGGTACCCCCATCTACTGTCTGTAGAAGTCTGGTGGAAACCAGTGGGACCCAGGTACCCCCATCTACTGTCCGGAGAAGTCTGGTGGGAACCAGTGGAACCCTGGTACCCCATCTACTGTCCGGAGAAATCTGGTGGAAACCAGTGGGACCCAGGTACCCCCATCTACTGTCTGTAGACGTCTGGTGGAAACCAGTGGGACCCAGGTACCCCCATCTACTGTCTGGAGAAGTCTGGAGGAAACCAGTGGGACCCAGGTATCCCCATCTACTGTCTGGAGAAGTCTGGAGGAAACCAGTGGGACCCAGGTACCCCATCTACTGTCCGGAGAAATCTGGTGGAAACCAGTGGGACCCAGGTACCCCCATCTACTGTCTGTAGAAGTCTGGTGGAAACCAGTGGGACCCTGGTACCCCATCTACTGTCCGGAGAAGTCTGGTGGGATCCAGTGGAACCCGGTACCCCATCTACTGTCCGGAGAAGTCTGGTGGGAACCAGTGGGACCCAGGTACCCCCATCCACTGTCCGGAGAAGTCTGGTGGGAACCAGTGGGACCCAGGTACCCCCATCTACTGTCTGTAGAAGTCTGGTGGAAACCAGTGGGACCCAGGTACCCCCATCTACTGTCCGGAGAAGTCTGGTGGGAACCAGTGGAACCCTGGTACCCCATCTACTGTCCGGAGAAATCTGGTGGAAACCAGTGGGACCCAGGTACCCCCATCTACTGTCTGTAGACGTCTGGTGGAAACCAGTGGGACCCAGGTACCCCCATCTACTGTCTGGAGAAGTCTGGAGGAAACCAGTGGGACCCAGGTATCCCCATCTACTGTCTGGAGAAGTCTGGAGGAAACCAGTGGGACCCAGGTACCCCATCTACTGTCCGGAGAAATCTGGTGGAAACCAGTGGGACCCAGGTACCCCCATCTACTGTCTGTAGAAGTCTGGTGGAAACCAGTGGGACCCAGGTACCCCCATCTACTGTCCGGAGAAGTCTGGTGGAAACCAGTGGGACCCAGGTACCCCCATCTACTGTCCAGAGAAGTCTGGTGGTAACCAGTGGGACCCAGGTACCCCCATCTACTGTTCAGAGAAGTCTGGAGGAAACCAGTGGGACCCAGGTACCCCCATCTACTGTCCGGAGAAGTCTGGTGGAAACCAGTGGGATCCAGGTACCCCCATCTACTGTCTTTAGAAGTCTGGTGGAAACCAGTGGGACCCAGGTACATCCATCTACTGTCTTTAGAAGTCTGGTGGAAACCAGTGGGATCCAGGTACCCCCATCTACTGTCCGGAGAAGTCTGGTGGAAACCAGTGGGACCCAGGTACCCCCATCTACTGTCAGGAGAAGTCTGGTGGAAACCAGTGGGACCCAGGTACCCTTATCTACTATCTGTAGAAGTCTGGTGCAATCCAGTGGGACCCAGGTACCCCCATCTACTGTCTGTAGAAGTCTGGTGCAATCCAGTGGGACCCAGGTACCCCCATCTATTGTCCGGAGAAGTCTGGTGGAAACCAGTGGGACCCAGGTACCCCCATCTACTGTGCTGAGAAGTCTTTTGGAAACCAGTGGAACCCAGGTACCCCCATCTACTGTCAGGATAAGTCTGGTGGAAACCAGTGGGACCCAGGTACCCCCATCTACTGTTTGTTGAAGTCTGGTGGAAAGCAGTGGGACCCAGGTACCCCCATCTACTGTCCGGAGAAGTCTGGTGGGAACCAGTGGGACCCAGGTACCCCCATCTACTGTCCGGAGAAGTCTGGTTGGAACCAGTGGGACTCAGGTACCCCATCTACTGTCTGTAGAAGTCTGGTGGAAACCAGTGGGACCCAGGTACCCCCATCTACTGTCCGGAGAAGTCTGGTGGGAACCAGTGGGACCCAGGTACCCCATCTACTGTCTGTAGAAGTCTGGTGGAAACCAGTGGGACCCAGGTACCCCCATCTACTGTCCGGAGAAGTCTGGTGGGAACCAGTGGGACGCAGGTACCCCCATCTACTGTCCGGAGAAGTCTGGTGGGAACCAGTGGGACCCAGGTACCCCATCTACTGTCTGTAGAAGTCTGGAGGAAACCAGTGTGACCCAGGTACCTCCATCTACTGTCCGGAGAAATCTGGTGGAAACCAGTGGGACCCAGGTACCCCCATCTACTGTCTGTAGAAGTCTGGCGGAAACCAGTGGGACCCAGGTACCCCCATCTACTGTCCGGAGAAGTCTGGTGGGAACCAGTGGGACCCAGGTACCCCATCTACTGTCCGGAGAAATCTGGTGGAAACTAGTGGGACCCAGGTACCCCCATCTACTGTCTGTAGACGTCTGGTGAAAACCAGTGGGACCCAGGTACCCCCATCTACTGTCTGGAGAAGTCTTGTGGGAACCAGTGGGACCCAGGTACCCCATCTACTGTCTGAAGAAGTGTGGTGGAAACCAGTGGGACCCAGGTACCCCCATCTACTGTTTGGAGAAGTGTGGTGGAAACCAGTGTGACCCAGGTACCCCCATCTACTGTCCGGAGAAGTCTGGTGGAAACCCGTGGGACCCAGGTACCTCCATCTACTGTCCAGAGAAGTCTGGTGGGAACCAGTGGGACCCAGGCACCCCCATCTACTGTTATTAGAAGTCTGGTGGAAACCAATGGGACCCAGGTACCCCCATCTACTGTCATTAGAAGTCTGGTGGAAACCAGTGGGACCCAGGTACCCCCATCTACTGTCAGGAGAAGTCTGGTGGAAACCAATGGGACCCAGGTACCCCATCTACTCTCCGGAGAAGTCTGGTGGAAACCAGTGGGACCCAGGTACCCCCATCTACTGTCAGGAGAAGTCTGGTGGAAACTAGTGGGACCCAGGTACCCCCATCTACTGTCCGGAGAAGTCTGGTGGGAACCAGTGGGACCCAGGTACCCCATCTGCTGTCCGGAGAAATCTGGTGGAAACCAGTGGGACCCAGGTACCCCCATCTACTGTCTGTAGAAGTCTGGTGGAAACCAGTGGGACCCAGGTACCCCCATCTAATGTCTGGAGAAATCTGGTGGAAACCAGTGGGACCCAGGTACTCCCATCTACTGTCCGGAGAAGTCTGGTGGAAACCAGTGGGACCCAGGTACCCCATCTACTGTCTGTAGAAGTCTGGTGGAAACCAGTGGGACCCAGGTACCCCCATCTATTGTCCGGAGAAGTCTGGTGGAAACCAGTGGGACCCAGGTACCCCCATTTACTGTCAGGATAAGTCTGGTGGAAACCAGTGGGACCCAGGTACCCCCATCTACTGTCTGTAGAAGTCTGGTGGAAACCAGTGGGACCCAGGTACCCCCATCTACTGTTTGGAGAAGTGTGGTGGAAACCAGTGTGACCCAGGTACCCCCATCTACTGTCCGGAGAAGTCTGGTGGAAACCCGTGGGACCCAGGTACCTCCATCTACTGTCCAGAGAAGTCTGGTGGGAACCAGTGGGACCCAGGCACCCCCATCTACTGTTATTAGAAGTCTGGTGGAAACCAATGGGACCCAGGTACCCCCATCTACTGTCATTAGAAGTCTGGGGGAAACCAGTGGGACCCAGGTACCCCCATCTACTGTCAGGAGAAGTCTGGTGGAAACCAATGGGACCCAGGTACCCCATCTACTCTCCGGAGAAGTCTGGTGGAAACCAGTGGGACCCAGGTACCCCCATCTACTGTCCGGAGAAGTCTGGTGGAAACCAGTGGGACCCAGGTACCCCCATCTACTGTCCGGAGAAGTCTGGTGGAAACCAGTGGAACCCAGGTACCCCATCTACTGTCCAGAGAAGTCTGGTGGGAACCAGTGGGACCCAGGTACCCCCATCTACTGTCCGGAGAAGTCTGGGGGAACCGGTGGGACCCAGGTACCCCCATCTACTGTCTGGAGAAATCTGGTGGAAACCAGTGGGACCCAGGTACCCCCATCTACTGTCTGTAAAAGTCTGGTGGAAACCAGTGGGACCCAGGTACCCCCATCTACTGTCCTGAGAAGTCTTTTGGAAACCAGTGGAACCCAGGTACCCCCATCTACTGTCCAGAGAAGTCTGGTGGAAACTAGTGGGACCCAGGTACCCCCATCTACTGTCTGTAGAAGTCTGGTGGAAACCAGTGGGACCCAGGTACCCCATCTACTGTCCTGAGAAGTCTTTTGGAAACCAGTGGAACCCAGGTACCCCCATCTACTGTCCGGAGAAGTCTGGTGGAAACTAGTGGGACCCAGGAACCCCCATCTACTGTCTGTAGAAGTCTGGTGGAAACCAGTGGGACCCAGGTACCCCCATCTACTGTCTTTAGAAGTCTTTTGGAAACCAGTGGAACCCAGGTACCCTCATCTATGGTCAGGATAAGTCTGGTGGAAACCAGTGGGACCCATGTATCCCCATCTACTGTCCGGAGAAGTCTGGTGGAAACCAGTGGGACCCAGGTACCCCCATCTACTGTCTGTAGAAGTCTGGTGGAAACCAGTGGGACCCAGGTACCCCCATCTACTGTCTTTAGAAGTCTTTTGGAAACCAGTGGAACCCAGGTACCCTCATCTATGGTCAGGATAAGTCTGGTGGAAACCAGTGGGACCCATGTATCCCCATCTACTGTCCGGAGAAGTCTGGTGGAAACCAGTGGGACCCAGGTACCCCCATCTACTGTCCGGAGTAGTCTGGTGGAAACCAGTGGAACCCAGGTACCCCATCTACTGTCCAGAGAAGTCTGGGGGAACCAGTGGGACCCAGGTACCCCCATCTACTGTCTGGAGAAATCTGGTGGAAACCAGTGGGACCCAGGTACCCCCATCTACTGTCTGTAAAAGTCTGGTGGAAACCAGTGGGACCCAGGTACCCCCATCTACTGTCCTGAGAAGTCTTTTGGAAACCAGTGGAACCCAGGTACCCCCATCTAATGTCCGGAGAAGTCTGGTGGAAACTAGTGGGACCCAGGTACCCCCATCTACTGTCTGTAGAAGTCTGGTGCAAATCAGTGGGACCCAGGTACCCCCATCTATTGTCCGGAGAAGTCTGGAGGAAACCAGTGGGACCCAGGTAACCCCATCTACTGTCTGTAGAAGTCTGGTGGAAACCAGTGGGACCCTGGTACCCCATCTACTGTCCGGAGAAGTCTGGTGGGAACCAGTGGGACCCAGGTACCCCATCTACTGTCTGTAGAAGTCTGGTGGAAACCAGTGGGATCCAGGTACCCCATCTACTGTCTGTAGAAGTCTGGTGGAAACCAGTGGGACCCAGGAACCCCCATCTACTGTCTGTAGAAGTCTGGTGGAAACCAGTGGGACCCTGGTACCCCATCTACTGTCCGGAGAAGTCTGGTGGGATCCAGTGGAACCCAGGTACCCCATCTACTGTCCGGAGAAGTCTGGTGGGAACCAGTGGGACCCAGGTACCCCCATCTACTGTCCGGAGAAGTCTGGTGGGAACCAGTGGGACCCAGGTACCCCCATCTACTGTCTGTAGAAGTCTGGTGGAAACCAGTGGGACCCAGGTACCCCCATCTACTGTCCGGAGAAGTCTGGTGGGAACCAGTGGAACCCTGGTACCCCATCTACTGTCCGGAGAAATCTGGTGGAAACCAGTGGGACCCAGGTACCCCCATCTACTGTCTGTAGACGTCTGGTGGAAACCAGTGGGACCCAGGTACCCCCATCTACTGTCTGGAGAAGTCTGGAGGAAACCAGTGGGACCCAGGTATCCCCATCTACTGTCTGGAGAAGTCTGGAGGAAACCAGTGGGACCCAGGTACCCCATCTACTGTCCGGAGAAGTCTGGTGGGAACCAGTGGGACCCAGGTACCCCCATCTACTGTCTGTAGAAGTCTGGTGGAAACCAGTGGGACCCTGGTACCCCATCTACTGTCCGGAGAAGTCTGGTGGGATCCAGTGGAACCCAGGTACCCCATCTACTGTCCGGAGAAGTCTGGGGGGAACCAGTGGGACCCAGGTACCCCCATCTACTGTCCGGAGAAGTCTGGTGGGAACCAGTGGGACCCAGGTACCCCCATCTACTGTCTGTAGAAGTCTGGTGGAAACCAGTGGGACCCAGGTACCCCCATCTACTGTCCGGAGAAGTCTGGTGGGAACCAGTGGAACCCTGGTACCCCATCTACTGTCCGGAGAAATCTGGTGGAAACCAGTGGGACCCAGGTACCCCCATCTACTGTCTGTAGACGTCTGGTGGAAACCAGTGGGACCCAGGTACCCCCATCTACTGTCTGGAGAAGTCTGGAGGAAACCAGTGGGACCCAGGTATCCCCATCTACTGTCTGGAGAAGTCTGGAGGAAACCAGTGGGACCCAGGTACCCCATCTACTGTCCGGAGAAATCTGGTGGAAACCAGTGGGACCCAGGTACCCCCATCTACTGTCTGTAGAAGTCTGGTGGAAACCAGTGGGACCCTGGTACCCCATCTACTGTCCGGAGAAGTCTGGTGGGATCCAGTGGAACCCAGGTACCCCATCTACTGTCCGGAGAAGTCTGGTGGGAACCAGTGGGACCCAGGTACCCCCATCCACTGTCCGGAGAAGTCTGGTGGGAACCAGTGGGACCCAGGTACCCCCATCTACTGTCTGTAGAAGTCTGGTGGAAACCAGTGGGACCCAGGTACCCCCATCTACTGTCCGGAGAAGTCTGGTGGGAACCAGTGGAACCCTGGTACCCCATCTACTGTCCGGAGAAATCTGGTGGAAACCAGTGGGACCCAGGTACCCCCATCTACTGTCTGTAGACGTCTGGTGGAAACCAGTGGGACCCAGGTACCCCCATCTACTGTCTGGAGAAGTCTGGAGGAAACCAGTGGGACCCAGGTATCCCCATCTACTGTCTGGAGAAGTCTGGAGGAAACCAGTGGGACCCAGGTACCCCATCTACTGTCCGGAGAAATCTGGTGGAAACCAGTGGGACCCAGGTACCCCCATCTACTGTCTGTAGAAGTCTGGTGGAAACCAGTGGGACCCAGGTACCCCCATCTACTGTCCGGAGAAGTCTGGTGGAAACCAGTGGGACCCAGGTACCCCCATCTACTGTCCAGAGAAGTCTGGTGGTAACCAGTGGGACCCAGGTACCCCCATCTACTGTTCAGAGAAGTCTGGAGGAAACCAGTGGGACCCAGGTACCCCCATCTACTGTCCGGAGAAGTCTGGTGGAAACCAGTGGGATCCAGGTACCCCCATCTACTGTCTTTAGAAGTCTGGTGGAAACCAGTGGGACCCAGGTACATCCATCTACTGTCTTTAGAAGTCTGGTGGAAACCAGTGGGATCCAGGTACCCCCATCTACTGTCCGGAGAAGTCTGGTGGAAACCAGTGGGACCCAGGTACCCCCATCTACTGTCAGGAGAAGTCTGGTGGAAACCAGTGGGACCCAGGTACCCTTATCTACTATCTGTAGAAGTCTGGTGCAATCCAGTGGGACCCAGGTACCCCCATCTACTGTCTGTAGAAGTCTGGTGCAATCCAGTGGGACCCAGGTACCCCCATCTATTGTCCGGAGAAGTCTGGTGGAAACCAGTGGGACCCAGGTACCCCCATCTACTGTGCTGAGAAGTCTTTTGGAAACCAGTGGAACCCAGGTACCCCCATCTACTGTCAGGATAAGTCTGGTGGAAACCAGTGGGACCCAGGTACCCCCATCTACTGTCCGGAGAAGTCTGGTGGGAACCAGTGGGACCCAGGTACCCCATCTACTGTCTGTAGAAGTCTGGTGGAAACCAGTGGGACCCAGGTACCCCCATCTACTGTCCGGAGAAGTCTGGTGGGAACCAGTGGGACGCAGGTACCCCCATCTACTGTCCGGAGAAGTCTGGTGGGAACCAGTGGGACCCAGGTACCCCATCTACTGTCTGTAGAAGTCTGGAGGAAACCAGTGTGACCCAGGTACCTCCATCTACTGTCCGGAGAAATCTGGTGGAAACCAGTGGGACCCAGGTACCCCCATCTACTGTCTGTAGAAGTCTGGCGGAAACCAGTGGGACCCAGGTACCCCCATCTACTGTCCGGAGAAGTCTGGTGGGAACCAGTGGGACCCAGGTACCCCATCTACTGTCCGGAGAAATCTGGTGGAAACTAGTGGGACCCAGGTACCCCCATCTACTGTCTGTAGACGTCTGGTGAAAACCAGTGGGACCCAGGTACCCCCATCTACTGTCTGGAGAAGTCTTGTGGGAACCAGTGGGACCCAGGTACAGCATCTACTGTCCGGAGAAATCTGGTGGAAACCTGTGGGACCCAGGTACCCCCATCTACTGTCTGAAGAAGTGTGGTGGAAACCAGTGGGACCCAGGTACCCCCATCTACTGTCCGGAGAAGTCTGGTGGGAACCAGTGGGACCCAGGTACCCCATCTACTGTCCGGAGAAGTCTGGTGGAAACCAGTGGGACCCAGGTACCCCCATCTAGTGTCTGGAGAAATCTGGTGGAAACCTGTGGGACCCAGGTAACCCCATCTACTGTCTGTAGAAGTCTGGTGGAAACCAGTGGGACCCAGGAACCCCCATCTACAGTCCGGAGAAGTCTGGTGGAAACCAGTGGGACCCAGGTACCCCCATCTACTGTCCGGAGAAGTCTGGTGGAAACCAGTGGGACCCAGGTACCCCATCTACTGTCCAGAGAAGTCTGGAGGAAACCAGTGGGATCCAGGTACATCCATCTACTGTCTGTAGAAGTGTGGTGGAAACCAGTGGGACCCAGGTACCCCCATCTACTGTCCGGAGAATTCTGGTGGGAACCAGTGGGACCCAGGTACCCCCATCTACTGTCCGGAGAAGTCTGGTGGGAACCAGTGGGACCCAGGTACCCCCATCTACTGTCTGTAGAAGTGTGGTGGAAACCAGTGGGACCCAGGTACCCCCATCTACTGTCCGGAGAAGTCTGGTGGAAACCAGTGGGACCCAGGTACCCCCATCTACTGTTCAGAGAAGTCTGGAGGAAACCAGTGGGACCCAGGTACCCCCATCTACTGTCTGCAGAAGTCTGGTGGAAACCAGTGGGACCCAGGTACCCCCATCTACTGTCTGTAGAAGTCTGGTGGAAACCAGTGGGACCCAGGTACATCCATCTACTGTCTGTAGAAGTCTGGTGGAAACCAGTGGGACCCAGGTACCCCCATTTACTGTCAGGAGAAGTTTGGTGGAAACTAGTGGGACCCAGGTACCCCCATCTACTGTCCGGAGAAGTCTGGTGGAAACCAGTGGGATCCAGGTACCCCCATCTACTGTCTTTAGAAGTCTGGTGGAAACCAGTGGGACCCAGGTACCCCCATCCACTGTCAGGAGAAGTCTGGTGGAAACTAGTGGGACCCAGGTACACCCATCTACTGTCTGTAGAAGTCTGGTGCAAACCAGTGGGACCCAGGTACCCCCATCTATTGTCCGGAGAAGTCTGGTGGAAACCAGTGGGACCCAGGTACCCCCATCTACTGTCCTGAGAAGTCTTTTGGAAACCAGTGGAACCCAGGTACCCCCATCTACTGTCAGGATAAGTCTGGTGGAAACCAGTGGGACCCAGGTACCCCCATCTACTGTCTGTAGAAGTCTGGTGGAAACCAGTGGGATCCAGGTACCCCATCTACTGTCCGGAGAAATCTGGTGGAAACCAGTGGGACCCAGGTCCCCCCATCTACTGTCTGTAGACGTCTGGTGGAAACCAGTGGGACCCAGGTACCCCCATCTACTGTCCAGAGAAGTCTGGTGGGAACCAGTGGGACCCAGGTACCCCATCTACTGTCCGGAGAATTCTGGTGGAAACCAGTGGGACCCAGGTACCCCCATCTACTGTCCGGAGAAGTCTGGTGGAAACCAGTGGGACCCAGGTACCCCCATCTACTGTCCGGAGAAGTCTGGTGGGAACCAGTGGGACCCAGCTACCCCATCTGCTGTCCGGAGAAATCTGGTGGAAACCAGTGGGACCCAGGTACCCCCATCTACTGTCTGTAGAAGTCTGGTGGAAACCAGTGGGACCCAGGTACCCCCATCTAATGTCTGGAGAAATCGGGTGGAAACCAGTGGGACCCAGGTACCCCCATCTACTGTCCGGAGAAGTCTGGTGGAAACCAGTGGGACCCAGGTACCCCATCTACTGTCTGTAGAAGTCTGGTGGAAACCAGTGGGACCCAGGTACCCCCATCTATTGTCCGGAGAAGTCTGGTGGAAACCAGTGGGACCCAGGTACCCCCATTTACTGTCAGGATAAGTCTGGTGGAAACCAGTGGGACCCAGGTACCCCCATCTACTGTCTGTAGAAGTCTGGTGGAAACCAGTGGGACCCAGGTACCCCCATCTACTGTTTGGAGAAGTGTGGTGGAAACCAGTGTGACCCAGGTACCCCCATCTACTGTCCGGAGAAGTCTGGTGGAAACCCTTGGGACCCAGGTACCTCCATCTACTGTCCAGAGAAGTCTGGTGGGAACCAGTGGGACCCAGGCACCCCCATCTACTGTTATTAGAAGTCTGGTGGAAACCAATGGGACCCAGGTACCCCCATCTACTGTCATTAGAAGTCTGGTGGAAACCAGTGGGACCCAGGTACCCCCATCTACTGTCAGGAGAAGTCTGGTGGAAACCAATGGGACCCAGGTACCCCATCTACTCTCCGGAGAAGTCTGGTGGAAACCAGTGGGACCCAGGTACCCCCATCTACTGTCCGGAGAAGTCTGGTGGAAACCAGTGGGACCCAGGTACCCCCATCTACTGTCCGGAGATGTCTGGTGGAAACCAGTGGAACCCAGGTACCCCATCTACTGTCCAGAGAAGTCTGGTGGGAACCAGTGGGACCCAGGTACCCCCATCTACTGTCCGGAGAAGTCTGGGGGAACCGGTGGGACCCAGGTACCCCCATCTACTGTCTGGAGAAATCTGGTGGAAACCAGTGGGACCCAGGTACCCCCATCTACTGTCTGTAAAAGTCTGGTGGAAACCAGTGGGACCCAGGTACCCCCATCTACTGTCCTGAGAAGTCTTTTGGAAACCAGTGGAACCCAGGTACCCCCATCTGCTGTCCGGAGAAGTCTGGTGGAAACTAGTGGGACCCAGGTACCCCCATCTACTGTCTGTAGAAGTCTGGTGGAAACCAGTGGGACCCAGGTACCCCATCTACTGTCTGGAGAAATCTGGTGGAAACCAGTGGGACCCAGGTACCCCCATCTACTGTCTGTAAAAGTCTGGTGGAAACCAGTGGGACCCAGGTACCCCCATCTACTGTCCTGAGAAGTCTTTTGGAAACCAGTGGAACCCAGGTACCCCCATCTACTGTCCGGAGAAGTCTGGTGGAAACTAGTGGGACCCAGGTACCCCCATCTACTGTCCGGAGAAGTCTGGTGGGAACCAGTGGGACCCAGGTACCCCATCTGCTGTCCGGAGAAATCTGGTGGAAACCAGTGGGACCCAGGTACCCCCATCTACTGTCTGTAGAAGTCTGGTGGAAACCAGTGGGACCCAGGTACCCCCATCTAATGTCTGGAGAAATCTGGTGGAAACCAGTGGGACCCAGGTACTCCCATCTACTGTCCGGAGAAGTCTGGTGGAAACCAGTGGGACCCAGGTACCCCATCTACTGTCTGTAGAAGTCTGGTGGAAACCAGTGGGACCCAGGTACCCCCATCTATTGTCCGGAGAAGTCTGGTGGAAACCAGTGGGACCCAGGTACCCCCATTTACTGTCAGGATAAGTCTGGTGGAAACCAGTGGGACCCAGGTACCCCCATCTACTGTCTGTAGAAGTCTGGGGGAAACCAGTGGGACCCAGGTACCCCCATCTACTGTTTGGAGAAGTGTGGTGGAAACCAGTGTGACCCAGGTACCCCCATCTACTGTCCGGAGAAGTCTGGTGGAAACCCGTGGGACCCAGGTACCTCCATCTACTGTCCAGAGAAGTCTGGTGGGAACCAGTGGGACCCAGGCACCCCCATCTACTGTTATTAGAAGTCTGGTGGAAACCAATGGGACCCAGGTACCCCCATCTACTATCATTAGAAGTCTGGTGGAAACCAGTGGGACCCAGGTACCCCCATCTACTGTCAGGAGAAGTCTGGTGGAAACCAATGGGACCCAGGTACCCCATCTACTCTCCGGAGAAGTCTGGTGGAAACCAGTGGGACCCAGGTACCCCCATCTACTGTCCGGAGAAGTCTGGTGGAAACTAGTGGGACCCAGGTACCCCCATCTACTGTCCGGAGAAGTCTGGTGGGAACCAGTGGGACCCAGGTACCCCATCTGCTGTCCGGAGAAATCTGGTGGAAACCAGTGGGACCCAGGTACCCCCATCTACTGTCTGTAGAAGTCTGGTGGAAACCAGTGGGACCCAGGTACCCCCATCTAATGTCTGGAGAAATCTGGTGGAAACCAGTGGGACCCAGGTACTCCCATCTACTGTCCGGAGAAGTCTGGTGGAAACCAGTGGGACCCAGGTACCCCATCTACTGTCTGTAGAAGTCTGGTGGAAACCAGTGGGACCCAGGTACCCCCATCTATTGTCCGGAGAAGTCTGGTGGAAACCAGTGGGACCCAGGTACCCCCATTTACTGTCAGGATAAGTCTGGTGGAAACCAGTGGGACCCAGGTACCCCCATCTACTGTCTGTAGAAGTCTGGTGGAAACCAGTGGGACCCAGGTACCCCCATCTACTGTTTGGAGAAGTGTGGTGGAAACCAGTGTGACCCAGGTACCCCCATCTACTGTCCGGAGAAGTCTGGTGGAAACCCGTGGGACCCAGGTACCTCCATCTACTGTCCAGAGAAGTCTGGTGGGAACCAGTGGGACCCAGGCACCCCCATCGACTGTTATTAGAAGTCTGGTGGAAACCAATGGGACCCAGGTACCCCCATCTACTGTCATTAGAAGTCTGGTGGAAACCAGTGGGACCCAGGTACCCCCATCTACTGTCAGGAGAAGTCTGGTGGAAACCAATGGGACCCAGGTACCCCATCTACTCTCCGGAGAAGTCTGGTGGAAACCAGTGGGACCCAGGTACCCCCATCTACTGTCCGGAGAAGTCTGGTGGAAACCAGTGGGACCCTGGTACCCCCATCTACTGTCCGGAGAAGTCTGGTGGAAACCCGTGGAACCCAGGTACCCCATCTACTGTCCAGAGAAGTCTGGTGGGAACCAGTGGGACCCAGGTACCCCCATCTACTGTCCGGAGAAGTCTGGGGGAACCGGTGGGACCCAGGTACCCCCATCTACTGTCTGGAGAAATCTGGTGGAAACCAGTGGGACCCAGGTACCCCCATCTACTGTCTGTAAAAGTCTGGTGGAAACCAGTGGGACCCAGGTACCCCCATCTACTGTCCTGAGAAGTCTTTTGGAAACCAGTGGAACCCAGGTACCCCCATCTACTGTCCGGAGAAGTCTGGTGGAAACTAGTGGGACCCAGGTACCCCCATCTACTGTCTGTAGAAGTCTGGTGGAAACCAGTGGGACCCAGGTACCCCATCTACTGTCCTGAGAAGTCTTTTGGAAACCAGTGGAACCCAGGTACCCCCATCTACTGTCCGGAGAAGTCTGGTGGAAACTAGTGGGACCCAGGTACCCCCATCTACTGTCTGTAGAAGTCTGGTGGAAACCAGTGGGACCCAGGTACCCCCATCTACTGTCTTTAGAAGTCTTTTGGAAACCAGTGGAACCCAGGTACCCTCATCTATGGTCAGGATAAGTCTGGTGGAAACCAGTGGGACCCATGTATCCCCATCTACTGTCCGGAGAAGTCTGGTGGAAACCAGTGGGACCCAGGTACCCCCATCTACTGTCTGTAGAAGTCTGGTGGAAACCAGTGGGACCCAGGTACCCCCATCTACTGTCTTTAGAAGTCTTTTGGAAACCAGTGGAACCCAGGTACCCTCATCTATGGTCAGGATAAGTCTGGTGGAAACCAGTGGGACCCATGTATCCCCATCTACTGTCCGGAGAAGTCTGGTGGAAACCAGTGGGACCCAGGTACCCCCATCTACTGTCTGGAGAAATCTGGTGGAAACCAGTGGGACCCAGGTACCCCCATCTACTGTCTGTAAAAGTCTGGTGGAAACCAGTGGGACCCAGGTACCCCCATCTACTGTCCTGAGAAGTCTTTTGGAAACCAGTGGAACCCAGGTACCCCCATCTACTGTCCGGAGAAGTCTGGTGGAAACTAGTGGGACCCAGGTACCCCCATCTACTGTCCGGAGAAGTCTGGTGGGAACCAGTGGGACCCAGGTACCCCATCTGCTGTCCGGAGAAATCTGGTGGAAACCAGTGGGACCCAGGTACCCCCATCTACTGTCTGTAGAAGTCTGGTGGAAACCAGTGGGACCCAGGTACCCCCATCTAATGTCTGGAGAAATCTGGTGGAAACCAGTGGGACCCAGGTACTCCCATCTACTGTCCGGAGAAGTCTGGTGGAAACCAGTGGGACCCAGGTACCCCATCTACTGTCTGTAGAAGTCTGGTGGAAACCAGTGGGACCCAGGTACCCCCATCTATTGTCCGGAGAAGTCTGGTGGAAACCAGTGGGACCCAGGTACCCCCATTTACTGTCAGGATAAGTCTGGTGGAAACCAGTGGGACCCAGGTACCCCCATCTACTGTCTGTAGAAGTCTGGTGGAAACCAGTGGGACCCAGGTACCCCCATCTACTGTTTGGAGAAGTGTGGTGGAAACCAGTGTGACCCAGGTACCCCCATCTACTGTCCGGAGAAGTCTGGTGGAAACCTGTGGGACCCAGGTACCTCCATCTACTGTCCAGAGAAGTCTGGTGGGAACCAGTGGGACCCAGGCACCCCCATCTACTGTTATTAGAAGTCTGGTGGAAACCAATGGGACCCAGGTACCCCCATCTACTGTCATTAGAAGTCTGGTGGAAACCAGTGGGACCCAGGTACCCCCATCTACTGTCAGGAGAAGTCTGGTGGAAACCAATGGGACCCAGGTACCCCATCTACTCTCCGGAGAAGTCTGGTGGAAACCAGTGGGACCCAGGTACCCCCATCTACTGTCCGGAGAAGTCTGGTGGAAACTAGTGGGACCCAGGTACCCCCATCTACTGTCCGGAGAAGTCTGGTGGGAACCAGTGGGACCCAGGTACCCCATCTGCTGTCCGGAGAAATCTGGTGGAAACCAGTGGGACCCAGGTACCCCCATCTACTGTCTGTAGAAGTCTGGTGGAAACCAGTGGGACCCAGGTACCCCCATCTAATGTCTGGAGAAATCTGGTGGAAACCAGTGGGACCCAGGTACTCCCATCTACTGTCCGGAGAAGTCTGGTGGAAACCAGTGGGACCCAGGTACCCCATCTACTGTCTGTAGAAGTCTGGTGGAAACCAGTGGGACCCAGGTACCCCCATCTATTGTCCGGAGAAGTCTGGTGGAAACCAGTGGGACCCAGGTACCCCCATTTACTGTCAGGATAAGTCTGGTGGAAACCAGTGGGACCCAGGTACCCCCATCTACTGTTTGGAGAAGTGTGGTGGAAACCAGTGTGACCCAGGTACCCCCATCTACTGTCCGGAGAAGTCTGGTGGAAACCCGTGGGACCCAGGTACCTCCATCTACTGTCCAGAGAAGTCTGGTGGGAACCAGTGGGACCCAGGCACCCCCATCGACTGTTATTAGAAGTCTGGTGGAAACCAATGGGACCCAGGTACCCCCATCTACTGTCATTAGAAGTCTGGTGGAAACCAGTGGGACCCAGGTACCCCCATCTACTGTCAGGAGAAGTCTGGTGGAAACCAATGGGACCCAGGTACCCCATCTACTCTCCGGAGAAGTCTGGTGGAAACCAGTGGGACCCAGGTACCCCCATCTACTGTCCGGAGAAGTCTGGTGGAAACCAGTGGGACCCAGGTACCCCCATCTACTGTCCGGAGAAGTCTGGTGGAAACCAGTGGAACCCAGGTACCCCATCTACTGTCCAGAGAAGTCTGGTGGGAACCAGTGGGACCCAGGTACCCCCATCTACTGTCCGGAGAAGTCTGGGGGAACCGGTGGGACCCAGGTACCCCCATCTACTGTCTGGAGAAATCTGGTGGAAACCAGTGGGACCCAGGTACCCCCATCTACTGTCTGTAAAAGTCTGGTGGAAACCAGTGGGACCCAGGTACCCCCATCTACTGTCCTGAGAAGTCTTTTGGAAACCAGTGGAACCCAGGTACCCCCATCTACTGTCCGGAGAAGTCTGGTGGAAACTAGTGGGACCCAGGTACCCCCATCTACTGTCTGTAGAAGTCTGGTGGAAACCAGTGGGACCCAGGTACCCCATCTACTGTCCTGAGAAGTCTTTTGGAAACCAGTGGAACCCAGGTACCCCCATCTACTGTCCGGAGAAGTCTGGTGGAAACTAGTGGGACCCAGGTACCCCCATCTACTGTCTGTAGAAGTCTGGTGGAAACCAGTGGGACCCAGGTACCCCCATCTACTGTCTTTAGAAGTCTTTTGGAAACCAGTGGAACCCAGGTACCCTCATCTATGGTCAGGATAAGTCTGGTGGAAACCAGTGGGACCCATGTATCCCCATCTACTGTCCGGAGAAGTCTGGTGGAAACCAGTGGGACCCAGGTACCCCCATCTACTGTCTGTAGAAGTCTGGTGGAAACCAGTGGGACCCAGGTACCCCCATCTACTGTCTTTAGAAGTCTTTTGGAAACCAGTGGAACCCAGGTACCCTCATCTATGGTCAGGATAAGTCTGGTGGAAACCAGTGGGACCCATGTATCCCCATCTACTGTCCGGAGAAGTCTGGTGGAAACCAGTGGGACCCAGGTACCCCCATCTACTGTCTGTAGAAGTCTGGTGGAAACCAGTGGGACCCAGGTACATCCATCTACTGTCTGGAGAAATCTGGTGGAAACCAGTGGGACCCAGGTACTCCCATCTACTGTCCGGAGAAGTCTGGTGGAAACCAGTGGGACCCAGGTACCCCATCTACTGTCTGTAGAAGTCTGGTGGAAACCAGTGGGACCCAGGTACCCCCATCTATTGTCCGGAGAAGTCTGGTGGAAACCAGTGGGACCCAGGTACCCCCATTTACTGTCAGGATAAGTCTGGTGGAAACCAGTGGGACCCAGGTACCCCCATCTACTGTCTGTAGAAGTCTGGTGGAAACCAGTGGGACCCAGGTACCCCCATCTACTGTTTGGAGAAGTGTGGTGGAAACCAGTGTGACCCAGGTACCCCCATCTACTGTCCGGAGAAGTCTGGTGGAAACCCGTGGGACCCAGGTACCTCCATCTACTGTCCAGAGAAGTCTGGTGGGAACCAGTGGGACCCAGGCACCCCCATCTACTGTTATTAGAAGTCTGGTGGAAACCAATGGGACCCAGGTACCCCCATCTACTGTCATTAGAAGTCTGGGGGAAACCAGTGGGACCCAGGTACCCCCATCAACTGTCAGGAGAAGTCTGGTGGAAACCAATGGGACCCAGGTACCCCATCTACTCTCCGGAGAAGTCTGGTGGAAACCAGTGGGACCCATGTATCCCCATCTACTGTCCGGAGAAGTCTGGTGGAAACCAGTGGGACCCAGGTACCCCCATCTACTGTCTGTAGAAGTCTGGTGGAAACCAGTGGGACCCAGGTACCCCCATCTACTGTCTTTAGAAGTCTTTTGGAAACCAGTGGAACCCAGGTACCCTCATCTATGGTCAGGATAAGTCTGGTGGAAACCAGTGGGACCCAGGTACCCCCATCTACTGTCTGGAGAAATCTGGTGGAAACCAGTGGGACCCAGGTACCCCCATCTACTGTCTGTAAAAGTCTGGTGGAAACCAGTGGGACCCAGGTACCCCCATCTACTGTCCTGAGAAGTCTTTTGGAAACCAGTGGAACCCAGGTACCCCCATCTACTGTCCGGAGAAGTCTGGTGGAAACTAGTGGGACCCAGGTACCCCCATCTAATGTCTGGAGAAATCTGGTGGAAACCAGTGGGACCCATGTATCCCCATCTACTGTCCGGAGAAGTCTGGTGGAAACCAGTGGGACCCAGGTACCCCCATCTACTGTCTGTAGAAGTCTGGTGGAAACCAGTGGGACCCAGGTACCCCCATCTACTGTCTTTAGAAGTCTTTTGGAAACCAGTGGAACCCAGGTACCCTCATCTATGGTCAGGATAAGTCTGGTGGAAACCAGTGGGACCCAGGTACCCCCATCTACTGTCTGGAGAAATCTGGTGGAAACCAGTGGGACCCAGGTACCCCCATCTACTGTCTGTAAAAGTCTGGTGGAAACCAGTGGGACCCAGGTACCCCCATCTACTGTCCTGAGAAGTCTTTTGGAAACCAGTGGAACCCAGGTACCCCCATCTACTGTCCGGAGAAGTCTGGTGGAAACTAGTGGGACCCAGGTACCCCCATCTAATGTCTGGAGAAATCTGGTGGAAACCAGTGGGACCCAGGTACTCCCATCTACTGTCCGGAGAAGTCTGGTGGAAACCAGTGGGACCCAGGTACCCCATCTATTGTCTGTAGAAGTCTGGTGGAAACCAGTGGGACCCAGGTACCCCCATCTATTGTCCGGAGAAGTCTGGTGGAAACCAGTGGGACCCAGGTACCCCCATCTACTGTCTGTAGAAGTCTGGTGGAAACCAGTGGGACCCAGGTACCCCCATCTACTGTTTGGAGAAGTGTGGTGGAAACCAGTGTGACCCAGGTACCCCCATCTACTGTCCGGAGAAGTCTGGTGGAAACCCGTGGGACCCAGGTACCTCCATCTACTGTCCAGAGAAGTCTGGTGGGAACCAGTGGGACCCAGGCACCCCCATCTACTGTTATTAGAAGTCTGGTGGAAACCAATGGGACCCAGGTACCCCCATCTACTGTCATTAGAAGTCTGGTGGAAACCAGTGGGACCCAGGTACCCCCATCTACTGTCAGGAGAAGTCTGGTGGAAACCAATGGGACCCAGGTACCCCATCTACTCTCCGGAGAAGTCTGGTGGAAACCAGTGGGACCCAGGTACCCCCATCTACTGTCAGGAGAAGTCTGGTGGAAACTAGTGGGACCCAGGTACCCCCATCTACTGTCCGGAGAAGTCTGGTGGGAACCAGTGGGACCCAGGTACCCCATCTGCTGTCCGGAGAAATCTGGTGGAAACCAGTGGGACCCAGGTACCCCCATCTACTGTCTGTAGAAGTCTGGTGGAAACCAGTGGGACCCAGGTACCCCCATCTAATGTCTGGAGAAATCTGGTGGAAACCAGTGGGACCCAGGTACTCCCATCTACTGTCCGGAGAAGTCTGGTGGAAACCAGTGGGACCCAGGTACCCCATCTACTGTCTGTAGAAGTCTGGTGGAAACCAGTGGGACCCAGGTACCCCCATCTATTGTCCGGAGAAGTCTGGTGGAAACCAGTGGGACCCAGGTACCCCCATTTACTGTCAGGATAAGTCTGGTGGAAACCAGTGGGACCCAGGTACCCCCATCTACTGTCTGTAGAAGTCTGGTGGAAACCAGTGGGACCCAGGTACCCCCATCTACTGTTTGGAGAAGTGTGGTGGAAACCAGTGTGACCCAGGTACCCCCATCTACTGTCCGGAGAAGTCTGGTGGAAACCCGTGGGACCCAGGTACCTCCATCTACTGTCCAGAGAAGTCTGGTGGGAACCAGTGGGACCCAGGCACCCCCATCTACTGTTATTAGAAGTCTGGTGGAAACCAATGGGACCCAGGTACCCCCATCTACTGTCATTAGAAGTCTGGGGGAAACCAGTGGGACCCAGGTACCCCCATCTACTGTCAGGAGAAGTCTGGTGGAAACCAATGGGACCCAGGTACCCCATCTACTCTCCGGAGAAGTCTGGTGGAAACCAGTGGGACCCAGGTACCCCCATCTACTGTCCGGAGAAGTCTGGTGGAAACCAGTGGGACCCAGGTACCCCCATCTACTGTCCGGAGAAGTCTGGTGGAAACCAGTGGAACCCAGGTACCCCATCTACTGTCCAGAGAAGTCTGGTGGGAACCAGTGGGACCCAGGTACCCCCATCTACTGTCCGGAGAAGTCTGGGGGAACCGGTGGGACCCAGGTACCCCCATCTACTGTCTGGAGAAATCTGGTGGAAACCAGTGGGACCCAGGTACCCCCATCTACTGTCTGTAAAAGTCTGGTGGAAACCAGTGGGACCCAGGTACCCCCATGTACTGTCCTGAGAAGTCTTTTGGAAACCAGTGGAACCCAGGTACCCCCATCTACTGTCCGGAGAAGTCTGGTGGAAACTAGTGGGACCCAGGTACCCCCATCTACTGTCTGTAGAAGTCTGGTGGAAACCAGTGGGACCCAGGTACCCCATCTACTGTCCTGAGAAGTCTTTTGGAAACCAGTGGAACCCAGGTACCCCCATCTACTGTCCGGAGAAGTCTGGTGGAAACTAGTGGGACCCAGGTACCCCCATCTACTGTCTGTAGAAGTCTGGTGGAAACCAGTGGGACCCAGATACCCCCATCAACTGTCTTTAGAAGTCTTTTGGAAACCAGTGGAACCCAGGTACCCTCATCTATGGTCAGGATAAGTCTGGTGGAAACCAGTGGGACCCATGTATCCCCATCTACTGTCCGGAGAAGTCTGGTGGAAACCAGTGGGACCCAGGTACCCCCATCTACTGTCTGTAGAAGTCTGGTGGAAACCAGTGGGACCCAGGTACCCCCATCTACTGTCTTTAGAAGTCTTTTGGAAACCAGTGGAACCCAGGTACCCTCATCTATGGTCAGGATAAGTCTGGTGGAAACCAGTGGGACCCATGTATCCCCATCTACTGTCCGGAGAAGTCTGGTGGAAACCAGTGGGACCCAGGTACCCCCATCTACTGTCCGGAGAAGTCTGGTGGAAACCAGTGGAACCCAGGTACCCCATCTACTGTCCAGAGAAGTCTGGGGGAACCAGTGGGACCCAGGTACCCCCATCTACTGTCTGGAGAAATCTGGTGGAAACCAGTGGGACCCAGGTACCCCCATCTACTGTCTGTAAAAGTCTGGTGGAAACCAGTGGGACCCAGGTACCCCCATCTACTGTCCTGAGAAGTCTTTTGGAAACCAGTGGAACCCAGGTACCCCCATCTACTGTCCGGAGAAGTCTGGTGGAAACTAGTGGGACCCAGGTACCCCCATCTACTGTCTGTAGAAGTCTGGTGCAAATCAGTGGGACCCAGGTACCCCCATCTATTGTCCGGAGAAGTCTGGAGGAAACCAGTGGGACCCAGGTAACCCCATCTACTGTCTGTAGAAGTCTGGTGGAAACCAGTGGGACCCTGGTACCCCATCTAATGTCCGGAGAAGTCTGGTGGGAACCAGTGGGACCCAGGTACCCCATCTACTGTCTGTAGAAGTCTGGTGGAAACCAGTGGGATCCAGGTACCCCATCTACTGTCTGTAGAAGTCTGGTGGAAACCAGTGGGACCCAGGAACCCCCATCTACTGTCTGTAGAAGTCTGGTGGAAACCAGTGGGACCCTGGTACCCCATCTACTGTCCGGAGAAGTCTGGTGGGATCCAGTGGAACCCAGGTACCCCATCTACTGTCCGGAGAAGTCTGGTGGGAACCAGTGGGACCCAGGTACCCCCATCTACTGTCCGGAGAAGTCTGGTGGGAACCAGTGGGACCCAGGTACCCCCATCTACTGTCTGTAGAAGTCTGGTGGAAACCAGTGGGACCCAGGTACCCCCATCTACTGTCCGGAGAAGTCTGGTGGGAACCAGTGGAACCCTGGTACCCCATCTACTGTCCGGAGAAATCTGGTGGAAACCAGTGGGACCCAGGTACCCCCATCTACTGTCTGTAGACGTCTGGTGGAAACCAGTGGGACCCAGGTACCCCCATCTACTGTCTGGAGAAGTCTGGAGGAAACCAGTGGGACCCAGGTATCCCCATCTACTGTCTGGAGAAGTCTGGAGGAAACCAGTGGGACCCAGGTACCCCATCTACTGTCCGGAGAAGTCTGGTGGGAACCAGTGGGACCCAGGTACCCCCATCTACTGTCTGTAGAAGTCTGGTGGAAACCAGTGGGACCCTGGTACCCCATCTACTGTCCGGAGAAGTCTGGTGGGATCCAGTGGAACCCAGGTACCCCATCTACTGTCCGGAGAAGTCTGGTGGGAACCAGTGGGACCCAGGTACCCCCATCTACTGTCCGGAGAAGTCTGGTGGGAACCAGTGGGACCCAGGTACCCCCATCTACTGTCTGTAGAAGTCTGGTGGAAACCAGTGGGACCCAGGTACCCCCATCTACTGTCCGGAGAAGTCTGGTGGGAACCAGTGGAACCCTGGTACCCCATCTACTGTCCGGAGAAATCTGGTGGAAACCAGTGGGACCCAGGTACCCCCATCTACTGTCTGTAGACGTCTGGTGGAAACCAATGGGACCCAGGTACCCCCATCTACTGTCTGGAGAAGTCTGGAGGAAACCAGTGGGACCCAGGTATCCCCATCTACTGTCTGGAGAAGTCTGGAGGAAACCAGTGGGACCCAGGTACCCCATCTACTGTCCGGAGAAATCTGGTGGAAACCAGTGGGACCCAGGTACCCCCATCTACTGTCTGTAGAAGTCTGGTGGAAACCAGTGGGACCCTGGTACCCCATCTACTGTCCGGAGAAGTCTGGTGGGATCCAGTGGAACCCAGGTACCCCATCTACTGTCCGGAGAAGTCTGGTGGGAACCAGTGGGACCCAGGTACCCCCATCTACTGTCCGGAGAAGTCTGGTGGGAACCAGTGGGACCCAGGTACCCCCATCTACTGTCTGTAGAAGTCTGGTGGAAACCAGTGGGACCCAGGTACCCCCATCTACTGTCCGGAGAAGTCTGGTGGGAACCAGTGGAACCCTGGTACCCCATCTACTGTCCGGAGAAATCTGGTGGAAACCAGTGGGACCCAGGTACCCCCATCTACTGTCTGTAGACGTCTGGTGGAAACCAGTGGGACCCAGGTACCCCCATCTACTGTCTGGAGAAGTCTGGAGGAAACCAGTGGGACCCAGGTATCCCCATCTACTGTCTGGAGAAGTCTGGAGGAAACCAGTGGGACCCAGGTACCCCATCTACTGTCCGGAGAAATCTGGTGGAAACCAGTGGGACCCAGGTACCCCCATCTACTGTCTGTAGAAGTCTGGTGGAAACCAGTGGGACCCAGGTACCCCCATCTACTGTCCGGAGAAGTCTGGTGGAAACCAGTGGGACCCAGGTACCCCCATCTACTGTCCAGAGAAGTCTGGTGGTAACCAGTGGGACCCAGGTACCCCCATCTACTGTTCAGAGAAGTCTGGAGGAAACCAGTGGGACCCAGGTACCCCCATCTACTGTCCGGAGAAGTCTGGTGGAAACCAGTGGGATCCAGGTACCCCCATCTACTGTCTTTAGAAGTCTGGTGGAAACCAGTGGGACCCAGGTACATCCATCTACTGTCTTTAGAAGTCTGGTGGAAACCAGTGGGATCCAGGTACCCCCATCTACTGTCCGGAGAAGTCTGGTGGAAACCAGTGGGACCCAGGTACCCCCATCTACTGTCAGGAGAAGTCTGGTGGAAACCAGTGGGACCCAGGTACCCTTATCTACTGTCTGTAGAAGTCTGGTGCAATCCAGTGGGACCCAGGTACCCCCATCTACTGTCTGTAGAAGTCTGGTGCAATCCAGTGGGACCCAGGTACCCCCATCTATTGTCCGGAGAAGTCTGGTGGAAACCAGTGGGACCCAGGTACCCCATCTACTGTCTGTAGAAGTCTGGTGGAAACCAGTGGGACCCAGGTACCCCCATCTACTGTCCGGAGAAGTCTTTTGGAAACCAGTGGAACCCAGGTACCCCCATCTACTGTCAGGATAAGTCTGGTGGAAACCAGTGGGACCCAGGTACCCCCATCTACTGTTTGTTGAAGTCTGGTGGAAAGCAGTGGGACCCAGGTACCCCCATCTACTGTCCGGAGAAGTCTGGTGGGAACCAGTGGGACCCAGGTACCCCCATCTACTGTCTGTAGAAGTCTGGTGGAAACCAGTGGGACCCTGGTACCCCATCTACTGTCCGGAGAAGTCTGGTGGGATCCAGTGGAACCCAGGTACCCCATCTACTGTCCGGAGAAGTCTGGTGGGAACCAGTGGGACCCAGGTACCCCCATCTACTGTCCGGAGAAGTCTGGTGGGAACCAGTGGGACCCAGGTACCCCCATCTACTGTCTGTAGAAGTCTGGTGGAAACCAGTGGGACCCAGGTACCCCCATCTACTGTCCGGAGAAGTCTGGTGGGAACCAGTGGAACCCTGGTACCCCATCTACTGTCCGGAGAAATCTGGTGGAAACCAGTGGGACCCAGGTACCCCCATCTACTGTCTGTAGACGTCTGGTGGAAACCAGTGGGACCCAGGTACCCCCATCTACTGTCCGGAGAAGTCTGGTGGGAACCAGTGGAACCCTGGTACCCCATCTACTGTCCGGAGAAATCTGGTGGAAACCAGTGGGACCCAGGTACCCCCATCTACTGTCTGTAGACGTCTGGTGGAAACCAGTGGGACCCAGGTACCCCCATCTACTGTCTGGAGAAGTCTGGAGGAAACCAGTGGGACCCAGGTATCCCCATCTACTGTCTGGAGAAGTCTGGAGGAAACCAGTGGGACCCAGGTACCCCATCTACTGTCCGGAGAAGTCTGGTGGGAACCAGTGGGACCCAGGTACCCCCATCTACTGTCTGTAGAAGTCTGGTGGAAACCAGTGGGACCCTGGTACCCCATCTACTGTCCGGAGAAGTCTGGTGGGATCCAGTGGAACCCAGGTACCCCATCTACTGTCCGGAGAAGTCTGGTGGGAACCAGTGGGACCCAGGTACCCCCATCTACTGTCCGGAGAAGTCTGGTGGGAACCAGTGGGACCCAGGTACCCCCATCTACTGTCTGTAGAAGTCTGGTGGAAACCAGTGGGACCCAGGTACCCCCATCTACTGTCCGGAGAAGTCTGGTGGGAACCAGTGGAACCCTGGTACCCCATCTACTGTCCGGAGAAATCTGGTGGAAACCAGTGGGACCCAGGTACCCCCATCTAATGTCTGTAGACGTCTGGTGGAAACCAGTGGGACCCAGGTACCCCCATCTACTGTCTGGAGAAGTCTGGAGGAAACCAGTGGGACCCAGGTATCCCCATCTACTGTCTGGAGAAGTCTGGAGGAAACCAGTGGGACCCAGGTACCCCATCTACTGTCCGGAGAAATCTGGTGGAAACCAGTGGGACCCAGGTACCCCCATCTACTGTCTGTAGAAGTCTGGTGGAAACCAGTGGGACCCTGGTACCCCATCTACTGTCCGGAGAAGTCTGGTGGGATCCAGTGGAACCCAGGTACCCCATCTACTGTCCGGAGAAGTCTGGTGGGAACCAGTGGGACCCAGGTACCCCCATCTACTGTCCGGAGAAGTCTGGTGGGAACCAGTGGGACCCAGGTACCCCCATCTACTGTCTGTAGAAGTCTGGTGGAAACCAGTGGGACCCAGGTACCCCCATCTACTGTCCGGAGAAGTCTGGTGGGAACCAGTGGAACCCTGGTACCCCATCTACTGTCCGGAGAAATCTGGTGGAAACCAGTGGGACCCAGGTACACCCATCTACTGTCTGTAGACGTCTGGTGGAAACCAGTGGGACCCAGGTACCCCCATCTACTGTCTGGAGAAGTCTGGAGGAAACCAGTGGGACCCAGGTATCCCCATCTACTGTCTGGAGAAGTCTGGAGGAAACCAGTGGGACCCAGGTACCCCATCTACTGTCCGGAGAAATCTGGTGGAAACCAGTGGGACCCAGGTACCCCCATCTACTGTCTGTAGAAGTCTGGTGGAAACCAGTGGGACCCAGGTACCCCCATCTACTGTCCGGAGAAGTCTGGTGGAAACCAGTGGGACCCAGGTACCCCCATCTACTGTCCAGAGAAGTCTGGTGGTAACCAGTGGGACCCAGGTACCCCCATCTACTGTTCAGAGAAGTCTGGAGGAAACCAGTGGGACCCAGGTACCCCCATCTACTGTCCGGAGAAGTCTGGTGGAAACCAGTGGGATCCAGGTACCCCCATCTACTGTCTTTAGAAGTCTGGTGGAAACCAGTGGGACCCAGGTACATCCATCTACTGTCTTTAGAAGTCTGGTGGAAACCAGTGGGATCCAGGTACCCCCATCTACTGTCCGGAGAAGTCTGGTGGAAACCAGTGGGACCCAGGTACCCCCATCTACTGTCAGGAGAAGTCTGGTGGAAACCAGTGGGACCCAGGTACCCTTATCTACTGTCTGTAGAAGTCTGGTGCAATCCAGTGGGACCCAGGTACCCCCATCTACTGTCTGTAGAAGTCTGGTGCAATCCAGTGGGACCCAGGTACCCCCATCTATTGTCCGGAGAAGTCTGGTGGAAACCAGTGGGACCCAGGTACCCCATCTACTGTCTGTAGAAGTCTGGTGGAAACCAGTGGGACCCAGGTACCCCCATCTACTGTCCGGAGAAGTCTTTTGGAAACCAGTGGAACCCAGGTACCCCCATCTACTGTCAGGATAAGTCTGGTGGAAACCAGTGGGACCCAGGTACCCCCATCTACTGTTTGTTGAAGTCTGGTGGAAAGCAGTGGGACCCAGGTACCCCCATCTACTGTCCGGAGAAGTCTGGTGGGAACCAGTGGGACCCAGGTACCCCCATCTACTGTCCGGAGAAGTCTGGTGGGAACCAGTGGGACTCAGGTACCCCATCTACTGTCTGTAGAAGTCTGGTGGAAACCAGTGGGACCCAGGTACCCCCATCTACTGTCCGGAGAAGTCTGGTGGGAACCAGTGGGACCCAGGTACCCCATTTACTGTCTGTAGAAGTCTGGTGGAAACCAGTGGGACCCAGGTACCCCCATCTACTGTCCGGAGAAGTCTGGTGGGAACCAGTGGGACGCAGGTACCCCCATCTACTGTCCGGAGAAGTCTGGTGGGAACCAGTGGGACCCAGGTACCCCATCTACTGTCTGTAGAAGTCTGGAGGAAACCAGTGTGACCCAGGTACCTCCATCTACTGTCCGGAGAAATCTGGTGGAAACCAGTGGGACCCAGGTACCCCCATCTACTGTCTGTAGAAGTCTGGCGGAAACCAGTGGGACCCAGGTACCCCCATCTACTGTCCGGAGAAGTCTGGTGGGAACCAGTGGGACCCAGGTACCCCATCTACTGTCCGGAGAAATCTGGTGGAAACTAGTGGGACCCAGGTACCCCCATCTACTGTCTGTAGACGTCTGGTGAAAACCAGTGGGACCCAGGTACCCCCATCTACTGTCTGGAGAAGTCTTGTGGGAACCAGTGGGACCCAGGTACAGCATCTACTGTCCGGAGAAATCTGGTGGAAACCTGTGGGACCCAGGTACCCCCATCTACTGTCTGAAGAAGTGTGGTGGAAACCAGTGGGACCCAGGTACCCCCATCTACTGTCCGGAGAAGTCTGGTGGAAACCAGTGGGACCCAGGTACCCCCATCTAGTGTCTGGTGAAATCTGGTGGAAACCTGTGGGACCCAGGTAACCCCATCTACTGTCTGTAGACGTCTGGTGGAAACCAGTGGGACCCAGGAACCCCCATCTACAGTCCGGAGAAGTCTGGTGGAAACCAGTGGGACCCAGGTACCCCCATCTACTGTCCGGAGAAGTCTGGTGGAAACCAGTGGGACCCAGGTACCCCTATCTACTGTTCAGAGAAGTCTGGAGGAAACCAGTGGGACCCAGGTACCCCCATCTACTGTCTGCAGAAGTCTGGTGGAAACCAGTGGGACCCAGGTACCCCCATCTACTGTCTGTAGAAGTCTGGTGGAAACCAGTGGGACCCAGGTACATCCATCTACTGTCTGTAGAAGTCTGGTGGAAACCAGTGGGACCCAGGTACCCCCATTTACTGTCAGGAGAAGTTTGGTGGAAACTAGTGGGACCCAGGTACCCCCATCTACTGTCCGGAGAAGTCTGGTGGAAACCAGTGGGATCCAGGTACCCCCATCTACTGTCTTTAGAAGTCTGGTGGAAACCAGTGGAACCCAGGTACCCCCATCTACTGTCAGGATAAGTCTGGTGGAAACCAGTGGGACCCAGGTACCCCCATCTACTGTTTGTTGAAGTCTGGTGGAAAGCAGTGGGACCCAGGTACCCCCATCTACTGTCCGGAGAAGTCTGGTGGGAACCAGTGGGACCCAGGTACCCCCATCTACTGTCCGGAGAAGTCTGGTGGGAACCAGTGGGACTCAGGTACCCCATCTACTGTCTGTAGAAGTCTGGTGGAAACCAGTGGGACCCAGGTACCCCCATCTACTGTCCGGAGAAGTCTGGTGGGAACCAGTGGGACCCAGGTACCCCATCTACTGTCTGTAGAAGTCTGGTGGAAACCAGTGGGACCCAGGTACCCCCATCTACTGTCCGGAGAAGTCTGGTGGGAACCAGTGGGACGCAGGTACCCCCATCTACTGTCCGGAGAAGTCTGGTGGGAACCAGTGGGACCCAGGTACCCCATCTACTGTCTGTAGAAGTCTGGAGGAAACCAGTGTGACCCAGGTACCTCCATCTACTGTCCGGAGAAATCTGGTGGAAACCAGTGGGACCCAGGTACCCCCATCTACTGTCTGTAGAAGTCTGGTGGAAACCAGTGGGACCCAGGTACCCCCATCTACTGTCCGGAGAAGTCTGGTGGGAACCAGTGGGACCCAGGTACCCCATCTACTGTCCGGAGAAATCTGGTGGAAACTAGTGGGACCCAGGTACCCCCATCTACTGTCTGTAGACGTCTGGTGAAAACCAGTGGGACCCAGGTACCCCCATCTACTGTCTGGAGAAGTCTTGTGGGAACCAGTGGGACCCAGGTACAGCATCTACTGTCCGGAGAAATCTGGTGGAAACCTGTGGGACCCAGGTACCCCCATCTACTGTCTGAAGAAGTGTGGTGGAAACCAGTGGGACCCAGGTACCCCCATCTACTGTCCGGAGAAGTCTGGTGGGAACCAGTGGGACCCAGGTACCCCATCTACTGTCCGGAGAAGTCTGGTGGAAACCAGTGGGACCCAGGTACCCCCATCTAGTGTCTGGAGAAATCTGGTGGAAACCTGTGGAAACCAGTGGGACCCAGGTACCCCCATCTACAGTCCAGAGAAGTCTGGTGGAAACCAGTGGGACCCAGGTACCCCCATCTACTGTCCGGAGAAGTCTGGTGGAAACCAGTGGGACCCAGGTACCCCATCTACTGTCCAGAGAAGTCTGGAGGAAACCAGTGGGATCCAGGTACATCCATCTACTGTCTGTAGAAGTGTGGTGGAAACCAGTGGGACCCAGGTACCCTTATCTACTGTCTGTAGAAGTCTGGTGCAATCCAGTGGGACCCAGGTACCCCCATCTACTGTCTGTAGAAGTCTGGTGCAATCCAGTGGGACCCAGGTACCCCCATCTATTGTCCGGAGAAGTCTGGTGGAAACCAGTGGGACCCAGGTACCCCCATCTACTGTGCTGAGAAGTCTTTTGGAAACCAGTGGAACCCAGGTACCCCCATCTACTGTCAGGATAAGTCTGGTGGAAACCAGTGGGACCCAGGTACCCCCATCTACTGTTTGTTGAAGTCTGGTGGAAAGCAGTGGGACCCAGGTACCCCCATCTACTGTCCGGAGAAGTCTGGTGGGAACCAGTGGGACCCAGGTACCCCCATCTACTGTCCGGAGAAGTCTGGTGGGAACCAGTGGGACTCAGGTACCCCATCTACTGTCTGTAGAAGTCTGGTGGAAACCAGTGGGACCCAGGTACCCCCATCTACTGTCCGGAGAAGTCTGGTGGGAACCAGTGGGACCCAGGTACCCCATCTACTGTCTGTAGAAGTCTGGTGGAAACCAGTGGGACCCAGGTACCCCCATCTACTGTCCGGAGAAGTCTGGTGGGAACCAGTGGGACGCAGGTACCCCCATCTACTGTCCGGAGAAGTCTGGTGGGAACCAGTGGGACCCAGGTACCCCATCTACTGTCTGTAGAAGTCTGGAGGAAACCAGTGTGACCCAGGTACCTCCATCTACTGTCCGGAGAAATCTGGTGGAAACCAGTGGGACCCAGGTACCCCCATCTACTGTCTGTAGAAGTCTGGTGGAAACCAGTGGGACCCAGGTACCCCCATCTACTGTCCGGAGAAGTCTGGTGGGAACCAGTGGGACCCAGGTACCCCATCTACTGTCCGGAGAAATCTGGTGGAAACTAGTGGGACCCAGGTACCCCCATCTACTGTCTGTAGACGTCTGGTGAAAACCAGTGGGACCCAGGTACCCCCATCTACTGTCTGGAGAAGTCTTGTGGGAACCAGTGGGACCCAGGTACAGCATCTACTGTCCGGAGAAATCTGGTGGAAACCTGTGTGACCCAGGTACCCCCATCTACTGTCTGAAGAAGTGTGGTGGAAACCAGTGGGACCCAGGTACCCCCATCTACTGTCCGGAGAAGTCTGGTGGGAACCAGTGGGACCCAGGTACCCCATCTACTGTCCGGAGAAGTCTGGTGGAAACCAGTGGGACCCAGGTACCCCCATCTAGTGTCTGGAGAAATCTGGTGGAAACCTGTGGGACCCAGGTAACCCCATCTACTGTCTGTAGAAGTCTGGTGGAAACCAGTGGGACCCAGGAACCCCCATCTACAGTCCGGAGAAGTCTGGTGGAAACCAGTGGGACCCAGGTACCCCCATCTACTGTCCGGAGAAGTCTGGTGGAAACCAGTGGGACCCAGGTACCCCATCTACTGTCCAGAGAAGTCTGGAGGAAACCAGTGGGATCCAGGTACATCCATCTACTGTCTGTAGAAGTGTGGTGGAAACCAGTGGGACCCAGGTACCCCCATCTACTGTCCGGAGAAGTCTGGTGGAAACCAGTGGGATCCAGGTACATCCATCTACTGTCTGTAGAAGTGTGGTGGAAACCAGTGGGACCCAGGTACCCCCATCTACTGTCCGGAGAAGTCTGGTGGAAAACAGTGGGACCCAGGTACCCCCATCTACTGTTCAGAGAAGTCTGGAGGAAACCAGTGGGACCCAGGTACCCCCATCTACTGTCTGCAGAAGTCTGGTGGAAACCAGTGGGACCCAGGTACCCCCATCTACTGTCTGTAGAAGTCTGGTGGAAACCAGTGGGACCCAGGTACATCCATCTACTGTCTGTAGAAGTCTGGTGGAAACCAGTGGGACCCAGGTACCCCCATTTACTGTCAGGAGAAGTTTGGTGGAAACTAGTGGGACCCAGGTACCCCCATCTACTGTCCGGAGAAGTCTGGTGGAAACCAGTGGGATCCAGGTACCCCCATCTACTGTCTTTAGAAGTCTGGTGGAAACCAGTGGGACCCAGGTACCCCCATCCACTGTCAGGAGAAGTCTGGTGGAAACTAGTGGGACCCAGGTACACCCATCTACTGTCTGTAGAAGTCTGGTGCAAACCAGTGGGACCCAGGTACCCCCATCTATTGTCCGGAGAAGTCTGGTGGAAACCAGTGGGACCCAGGTACCCCCATCTACTGTCCTGAGAAGTCTTTTGGAAACCAGTGGAACCCAGGTACCCCCATCTACTGTCAGGATAAGTCTGGTGGAAACCAGTGGGACCCAGGTACCCCCATCTACTGTCTGTAGAAGTCTGGTGGAAACCAGTGGGATCCAGGTACCCCATCTACTGTCTGTAGAAGTCTGGTGGAAACCAGTGGGACCCAGGAACCCCCATCTACTGTCTGTAGAAGTCTGGTGAAAACCAGTGGGACCCTGGTACCCCATCTACTGTCCGGAGAAGTCTGGTGGGAACCAGTGGAACCCAGGTACCCCATCTACTGTCCGGAGAAGTCTGGTGGGAACCAGTGGGACCCAGGTACCCCCATCTACTGTCCGGAGAAGTCTGGTGGGAACAAGTGGGACCCAGGTATCCCCATCTACTGTCTGTAGAAGTCTGGTGGAAACCAGTGGGACCCAGGTACCCCCATCTACTGTCCGGAGAAGTCTGGTGGGAACCAGTGGGACCTAGGTACCCCAACTACTGTCCGGAGAAATCTGGTGGAAACCAGTGGGACCCAGGTACCCTCATCTACTGTCTGTAGAAGTCTGGTGGAAACCAGTGGGACCCAGGTACCCCCATCTACTGTCCGGAGAAGTCTGGTGGAAACCAGTGGGACCCAGGTACCCCCATCTACTGTCCAGAGAAGTCTGGTGGAAACCAGTGGGACCCAGGTACCCTTATCTACTGTCTGTAGAAGTCTGGTGGAAACCAGTGGGACCCAGGTACCCCTATCTACTGTCTGTAGAAGTGTGGTGGGAACCAGTGGGACCCAGGTACCCCCATCTACTGTCCAGTGAAGTCTGGTGGAAACCAGTGGGACCCAGGTACCCCTATCTACTGTCTGTAGAAGTGTGGTGGGAACCAGTGGGACCCAGGTACCCCCATTTACTGTCCAGAGAAGTCTGGAGGAAACCAGTGGGACCCAGGTACCCCCATCTACTGTCTGTAGAAGTCTGGTGGGAACCAGTGGGACCCAGGTACCCCCATCTACTACTATATATATATATCTCACCTATACACTGTATAGATACATATATATATATCACCTATACACTGTATATATATATATATATATATATATATATATATATATATATATATATATATATATATATATATATATCACCTATACACTGTGTGTATATATATATCACCTATACACTGTATATATATATATATATATATATCACCTATACACTGTGTGTATATATATATCACCTATACACTGTATAGGTGAAGTAAACTCCTCTGGTCACATGAGTGCACCCCTCTTATATCGGGGGATGTCGTCGTGTTCAGAATTATCGGACTCGGTATACACTGAACATAATTTGTGCCTCTGATTGCCCCAAATAAAGTTCTGCTGTTCTTGTAGGTCTTTCCTGACATTTTCCTAATGTACACATCATCCGAATATCGGACATCAGATCGTCAGGTTTTTTTGCATTCTAGTCAAAGATCAAATATGAAAAAGTTACTAAAATTAGGAAAATTCTCGCACAACAGAACAAATATAGGAAGTGATGTTGTGTGTTGTAATGTATTTTCGGACAACAACTATACCGATTAAACAGAAATCGTACAATCTGCTATCATACAAAAAATTGTCATGATTAGCGCTCAAAAGCTCTGTACTAACGTTCTGATTATCGTACATTCCACCAGACTTCTCCGGACAGTAGATGGGGGTACCCGGGTCCCACTGGTTTCCTCCAGACTTCTCCAGACAGTAGATGGGGATACCTGGGTCCCACTGGTTTCCACCAGACTTCTACAGACAGTAGATAAGGGTACCTGGGTCCCACTGGTTTCCACCAGACTTCTACAGACAGTAGATGGGGTACCTGGGTCCCACTGGTTTCCTCCAGACTTCTCTGGACAGTAGATGGGCGTACCTGGGTCCCACTGGTTCCCACCACACTTCTACAGACAGTAGATAGTGGTACCTGGGTCCCACTGGTTTCCACCAGACTTCTCCGGACAGTAGATGGGGGTACCTGGGTCCCACTGGTTTCCACCAGACTTCTACAGACAGTAGATGGGGGTACCTGGGTCCCACAGGTTTCCACCAGATTTCTCCGGACAGTAGATGGGGGTACCTGGGTCCCACTGGTTTCCACCAGACGTCTACAGACAGTAGATGGGGGTACCTGGGTCCCACTGGTTTCCACCAGATTTCTCCGGACAGTAGATGGGGGTACCTGGGTCCCACTGGTGTCCACCAGACTTCTACAGACAGTAGATGGGGTACCTGGGTCCCACAGGTTTCCACCAGATTTTTCCGGACAGTAGATGGGGGTACCTGGGTCCCACTGGTTTCCTCCAGACTTCTCCAGACAGTAGATGGGGATACCTGGGTCCCACTGGTTTCCACCAGACTTCTCCGGACAGTAGATGGGGGTACCTGGGTCCTACTGGTTTCCACCAGATTTCTCCGGACAGTAGATGGGGGTACCTGGGTCCCACTGGTTTCCTCCAGACTTCTCCAGACAGTAGATGGGGATACCTGGGTCCTACTGGTTTCCACCAGACTTCTCCGGACAGTAGATGGGGGTACCTGGGTCCTACTGGTTTCCACCAGATTTCTCCGGACAGTAGATGGGTGTACCTGGGTCCCACTGGTTTCCACCAGACGTCTACAGACAGTAGATGGGGGTACCTGGGTCCTACTGGTTTCCACCAGATTTCTCCGGACAGTAGATGGGGTACCTGGGTCCCACTGGTTCCCACCAGACTTCTCCGGACAGTAGATGGGGGTACCTGGGTCCCACTGGTTTCCACCAGACTTCAACAGACAGTAGATGGGGGTACCTGGGTCCCACTGGTTTCCACCAGACTTCTACAGACAGTAGATGGGGTACACTGTGTATATATATATATATATACAGTGTATAGGTGAGATATATATATATACAGTGTATAGGTAAGATATATATATATATACAGTGTATAGGTGAGATATATATATATATATATACAGTGTATAGGTGAGATATATATATATACAGTGTATAGGTGAGATATATATATATACAGTGTATAGGTGAGATATATATATATATATACAGTGTATAGGTGAGATATATATATATATACAGTGTATAGGTAAGATATATATATATATATATACAGTGTATAGGTGAGATGTATATATATACAGTGTATAGGTGAGATATATATATATATATATATATATACAGTGTATAGGTGAGATATATATATATATACAGTGTATAGGTGAGATATATATATACAGTGTATAGGTGAGATATATATATATATATATATATATATATACAGTGTATAGGTGAGATATATATATATATATACAGTGTATAGGTGAGATATATATATATATACACAGTGTATAGGTGAGATATATATATACAGTGTATAGGTGAGATATATATATATATATATATATATATATACAGTGTATAGGTGAGATATATATATATATATACAGTGTATAGGTGAGATATATATATATATACAGTGTATAGGTGATATATATATATATACAGTGTATAGGTGAGATATATATATATATATACAGTGTATAGGTGAGATATATATATATATACAGTGTATAGGTGAGATATATATATATATACAGTGTATAGGTGAGATATATATATACAGTGTATAGGTGATATATATATATATATACAGTGTATAGGTGATATATATATATATATACAGTGTATAGGTGATATATATATATATATATACAGTGTATAGGTGAGATATATATATATATATACAGTGTATAGGTGAGATATATATATATATATACAGTGGAGGATCTCTCCGGTAGGGGTCGCTGTGTCTCTCGGTCTCTCGGGTTGTAGTTCTCCTCTCGGTCGGAGGTGTCGCTGTGGAGAAGATTTCTGATATTTCTGATCACGTGACGGAACCGGAAGTGATTTGATCGGAGCGGCGGGAAGATCGGTGAGTGAAGATCGGAGAGAGGCGAGAGATCGGAGGAGAGGAGGGGGCGGGGAGAGAGAGAGGGGAAGGGGGCGGGGAGAGAGAGAGAGAGAGGGGAAGGGGGCGGGGAGAGATCGGAGGAGAGGAGGGGGCGGGGAGAGAGAGAGGGGAAGGGGGCGGGGTGAGATCGGAGGAGGGGGCGGGGTGAGATCGGAGAAGAGGAGGGGGCGGGGAGAGAGAGAGGGGAAGGGGGCGGGGTGAGATCGGAGGAGGGGGCGGGGAGAGAGAGAGGAAGGGGGCGGGGTGACTCCTCTGTGTGCGGAGATCTGAGATGAGGAGGAAATGAGAAGACTGCCCCGCCCCCTTCACCTTCACAGCGCCTTCTCTTCCCATCACACCCCTCCCCTTCTCATTACAGCTCCTCCCCTTCACAGCCACGCCCCTTCTCATTACAGCTCCTCCCCTTCACAGCCACACCCCTTCTCATTACAGCTCCTCCCCTTCACAGCCACACCCCTTCTCATTACAGCTCCTCCCTTCACAGCCACACCCCTTCTCATTACAGCTCCTCCCCTTCACAGCCACACCCCTTCTCATTACAGCTCCTCCCCTTCACAGCCACACCCCTTCTCATTACAGCTCCTCCCCTTCACAGCCACACCCCTTCTCATTACAGCTCCTCCCCTTCACAGCCACGCCCCTTCTCATTACAGCTCCTCCCCTTCACAGCCACACCCCTTCTCATTACAGCTCCTCCCCTTCACAGCCACGCCCCTTCTCATTACAGCTCCTCCCCTTCACAGCCACACCCCTTCTCATTACAGCTCCTCCCCTTCACAGCCACACCCCTTCTCATTACAGCTCCTCCCTTCACAGCCACACCCCTTCTCATTACAGCTCCTCCCCTTCACAGCCACACCCCTTCTCATTACAGCTCCTCCCCTTCACAGCCACACCCCTTCTCATTACAGCTCCTCCCCTTCACAGCCACACCCCTTCTCATTACAGCTCCTCCCCTTCACAGCCACACCCCTTCTCATTACAGCTCCTCCCCTTCCCAGCCACACCCCTTCTCATTACAGCTCCTCCCCTTCACAGCCACACCCCTTCTCATTACAGCTCCTCCCCTTCACAGCCACACCCCTTCTCATTACAGCTCCTCCCCTTCACAGCCACACCCCTTCTCATTACAGCTCCTCCCCTTCACAGCCACACCCCTTCTCATTACAGCTCCTCCCTTTCACAGCCACACCCCTTCTCATTACAGCCCCTCCCTTTCACAGCCACACCCCTTCTCATTACAGCTCCTCCCCTTCACAGCCACACCCCTTCTCATTACAGCTCCTCCCCTTCACAGCCACACCCCTTCTCATTACAGCTCCTCCCCTTCACAGCCACACCCCTTCTCATTACAGCTCCTCCCCTTCACAGCCACACCCCTTCTCATTACAGCTCCTCCCCTTCACAGCCACACCCCTTCTCATTACAGCTCCTCCCCTTCCCAGCCACACCCCTTCTCATTACAGCTCCTCCCCTTCACAGCCACACCCCTTCTCATTACAGCTCCTCCCCTTCACAGCCACACCCCTTCTCATTACAGCTCCTCCCCTTCACAGCCACACCCCTTCTCATTACAGCTCCTCCCCTTCACAGCCACACCCCTTCTCATTACAGCTCCTCCCTTCACAGCCACACCCCTTCTCATTACAGCTCCTCCCCTTCACAGCCACACCCCTTCTCATTACAGCTCCTCCCCTTCACAGCCACACCCCTTCTCATTACAGCTCCTCCCCTTCACAGCCACACCCCTTCTCATTACAGCTCCTCCCTTTCACAGCCACACCCCTTCTCATTACAGCTCCTCCCCTTCACAGCCACACCCCTTCTCATTACAGCTCCTCCCCTTCACAGCCACACCCCTTCTCATTACAGCTCCTCCCCTTCACAGCCACACCCCTTCTCAACACAGCTCCTCCCCTTCACAGCCACACCCCTTCTCATCACAGCTCCTCCCCTTCACAGCCACACCCCTTCTCATTACAGCTCCTCCCCTTCACAGCCACACCCCTTCTCATTACAGCTCCTACCCTTCACAGCCACACCCCTTCTCATTACAGCTCCTCCCCTTCACAGCCACACCCCTTCTCATTACAGCTCCTCCCCTTCACAGCCACACCCCTTCTCATTACAGCTCCTCCCCTTCACAGCCACACCCCTTCTCATTACAGTTCCTCCCTTTCACAGCCACACCCCTTCTCATTACAGCCCCTCCCCTTCACAGCCACACCCCTTCTCATTACAGCTCCTCCCCTTCACAGCCACACCCCTTCTCATTACAGTTCCTCCCTTTCACAGCCACACCCCTTCTCATTACAGCCCCTCCCCTTCACAGCCACACCCCTTCTCATTACAGCTCCTCCCTTTCACAGCCACACCCCTTCTCATTACAGCCCCTCCCCTTCACAGCCACACCCCTTCTCATTACAGCTCCTCCCTTTCACAGCCACACCCCTTCTCATTACAGCCCCTCCCCTTCACAGCCACACCCCTTCTCATTACAGCTCCTACCCTTCACAGCCACACCCCTTCTCATTACAGCTCCTCCCCTTCACAGCCACACCCCTTCTCATTACAGCTCCTCCCCTTCACAGCCACACCCCTTCTCATTACAGCTCCTCCCCTTCACAGCCACACCCCTTCTCATTACAGCTCCTCCCCTTCACAGCCACACCCCTTCTCATCACAGCTCCTCCCCTTCACAGCCACACCCCTTCTCATCACCGCTCCTCCCCTTCACAGCCACACCCCTTCTCATCACAGCTCCTCCCCTTCCCAGCCACACCCCTTCTCATTACAGCTCCTCCCCTTCACAGCCACACCCCTTCTCATTACAGCTCCTCCCCTTCACAGCCACACCCCTTCTCATTACAGCTCCTCCCCTTCACAGCCACACCCCTTCTCATTACAGCTCCTCCCCTTCACAGCCACACCCCTTCTCATTACAGCCCCTCCCCTTCACAGCCACACCCCTTCTCATTACAGCTCCTCCCTTTCACAGCCACACCCCTTCTCATTACAGCTCCTCCCTTTCACAGCCACACCCCTTCTCATTACAGCTCCTCCCCTTCACAGCCACACCCCTTCTCATTACAGCTCCTCCCCTTCACAGCCACACCCCTTCTCATTACAGCTCCTCCCTTCACAGCCACACCCCTTCTCATTACAGCTCCTCCCCTTCACAGCCACACCCCTTCTCATTACAGCTCCTCCCCTTCACAGCCACACCCCTTCTCATTACAGCTCCTCCCCTTTCACAGCCACACCCCTTCTCATTACAGCTCCTCCCCTTCACAGCCACACCCCTTCTCATTACAGCTCCTCCCCTTCACAGCCACACCCCTTCTCATTACAGCTCCTCCCCTTCACAGCCACACCCCTTCTCATTACAGCTCCTCCCCTTCACAGCCACACCCCTTCTCATTACAGCTCCTCCCCTTCACAGCCACACCCCTTCTCAACACAGCTCCTCCCCTTCACAGCCACACCCCTTCTCATCACAGCTCCTCCCCTTCACAGCCACACCCCTTCTCATTACAGCTCCTCCCCTTCACAGCCACACCCCTTCTCATTACAGCTCCTCCCTTCACAGCCACACCCCTTCTCATTAAGCTCCTCCCCTTCACAGCCACACCCCTTCTCATTACAGCTCCTCCCCTTCACAGCCACACCCCTTCTCATTACAGCTCCTCCCCTTCACAGCCACACCCCTTCTCATTACAGCTCCTCCCTTTCACAGCCACACCCCTTCTCATTACAGCTCCTCCCCTTCACAGCCACACCCCTTCTCATTACAGCTCCTCCCTTTCACAGCCACACCCCTTCTCATTACAGCTCCTCCCCTTCACAGCCACACCCCTTCTCATTACAGCTCCTCCCCTTCACAGCCACACCCCTTCTCATTACAGCTCCTCCCCTTCACAGCCACACCCCTTCTCAACACAGCTCCTCCCTTTCACAGCCACACCCCTTCTCATCACAGCTCCTCCCCTTCACAGCCACACCCCTTCTCATTACAGCTCCTCCCCTTCACAGCCACACCCCTTCTCATTACAGCTCCTACCCTTCACAGCCACACCCCTTCTCATTACAGCTCCTCCCCTTCACAGCCACACCCCTTCTCATTACAGCTCCTCCCCTTCACAGCCACACCCCTTCTCATTACAGCTCCTCCCTTTCACAGCCACACCCCTTCTCATTACAGCCCCTCCCCTTCACAGCCACACCCCTTCTCATTACAGCTCCTCCCTTTCACAGCCACACCCCTTCTCATTACAGCCCCTCCCCTTCACAGCCACACCCCTTCTCATTACAGCTCCTACCCTTCACAGCCACACCCCTTCTCATTACAGCTCCTCCCCTTCACAGCCACACCCCTTCTCATTACAGCTCCTCCCCTTCACAGCCACCCCCTTCTCATTACAGCTCCTCCCCTTCACAGCCACACCCCTTCTCATTACAGCTCCTCCCCTTCACAGCCACACCCCTTCTCATCACAGCTCCTCCCCTTCACAGCCACACCCCTTCTCATTACAGCTCCTCCCCTTCACAGCCACACCCCTTCTCAACACAGCTCCTCCCCTTCACAGCCACACCCCTTCTCATTACAGCTCCTCCCTTCACAGCCACACCCCTTCTCATTACAGCTCCTCCCCTTCACAGCCACACGCCTTCTCATTACAGCTCCTCCCCTTCACAGCCACACCCCTTCTCATTACAGCTCCTCCCTTTCACAGCCACACCCCTTCTCATTACAGCTCCTCCCCTTCACAGCCACACCCCTTCTCATCACAGCTCCTCCCTTCACAGCCACACCCCTTCTCATTACAGCTCCTCCCCTTCACAGCCCACACCCCTTCTCATTACAGCTCCTCCCCTTCCCAGCCTCACCCCTTCTCATTACAGCTCCTCCCCTTCCCAGCCACACCCCTTCTCATTACAGCTCCTCCCCTTCACAGCCACACCCCTTCTCATTACAGCTCCTCCCCTTCACAGCCACACCCCTTCTCATTACAGCTCCTCCCCTTCACAGCCACACCCCTTCTCATTACAGCTCCTCCCCTTCACAGCCACACCCCTTCTCATCACAGCTCCTCCCCTTCACAGCCTCACCCCTTCTCATTACAGCTCCTCCCCTTCACAGCCACACCCCTTCTCATTACAGCTCCTCCCCTTCACAGCCACACCCCTTCTCATTACAGCTCCTCCCCTTCACAGCCACACCCCTTCTCATTACAGCTCCTCCCCTTCACAGCCACACCCCTTCTCATTACAGCTCCTCCCCTTCACAGCCACACCCCTTCTCATACAGCTCCTCCCCTTCACAGCCACACCCCTTCTCATCACAGCTCCTCCCTTCACAGCCACACCCCTTCTCATCACAGTTCCTCCCCTTCACAGCCACACCCCTTCTCATTACAGCTCCTCCCTTTCACAGCCACACCCCTTCTCATTACAGTTCCTCCCCTTCACAGCCACACCCCTTCTCATTACAGCTCCTCCCTTTCACAGCCACACCCCTTCTCATTACAGCTCCTCCCCTTCACAGCCACACCCCTTCTCATCACAGCTCCTCCCCTTCACAGCCACACCCCTTCTCATTACAGCTCCTCCCCTTCCCAGCCTCACCCCTTCTCATTACAGCTCCTCCCCTTCACAGCCACACCCCTTCTCAACACAGCTCCTCCCCTTCACAGCCACACCCCTTCTCATCACAGCTCCTCCCCTTCACAGCCACACCCCTTCTCATTACAGCTCCTCCCCTTCACAGCCACACCCCTTCTCATTACAGCTCCTACCCTTCACAGCCACACCCCTTCTCATTACAGCTCCTCCCCTTCACAGCCACACCCCTTCTCATTACAGCTCCTCCCCTTCACAGCCACACCCCTTCTCATTACAGCTCCTCCCCTTCACAGCCACACCCCTTCTCATTACAGCTCCTCCCTTTCACAGCCACACCCCTTCTCATTACAGCCCCTCCCCTTCACAGCCACACCCCTTCTCATTACAGCTCCTCCCTTTCACAGCCACACCCCTTCTCATTACAGCTCCTCCCCTTCACAGCCACACCCCTTCTCATTACAGCTCCTCCCTTCACAGCCACACCCCTTCTCATTACAGCCCCTCCCCTTCACAGCCACACCCCTTCTCATTACAGCTCCTCCCTTTCACAGCCACACCCCTTCTCATTACAGCTCCTCCCCTTCACAGGCCACACCCCTTCTCATTACAGCTCCTCCCTTTCACAGCCACACCCCTTCTCATTACAGCCCCTCCCCTTCACAGCCACACCCTTCTCATTACAGCTCCTCCCTTTCACAGCCACACCCCTTCTCATTACAGCTCCTCCCCTTCACAGCCACACCCCTTCTCATTACAGCTCCTCCCTTCACAGCCACACCCCTTCTCATTACAGCCCCTCCCCTTCACAGCCACACCCCTTCTCAACACAGCTCCTCCCCTTCACAGCCACACCCCTTCTCATTACAGCTCCTCCCTTCACAGCCACACCCCTTCTCATTACAGCTCCTCCCCCTTCACAGCCACACCCCTTCTCATTACAGCTCCTAACCCTTCACAGCCACACCCCTTCTCATTACAGCTCCTCCCCTTCACAGCCACACCCCTTCTCATTACAGCTCCTCCCTTTCACAGCCACACCCCTTCTCATTACAGCTCCTCCCTTCACAGCCACACCCCTTCTCATTACAGCTCCTCCCCTTCACAGCCACACCCCTTCTCATACAGCTCCTCCCTTCACAGCCACACCCTTCTCATTACAGCTCCTCCCCTTCACAGCCACACCCCTTCTCATTACAGCTCCTACCCTTCACAGCCACACCCCTTCTCATTACAGCTCCTCCCCTTCACAGCCACACCCCTTCTCATTACAGCTCCTCCCTTTCACAGCCACACCCCTTCTCATTACAGTTCCTCCCCTTCACAGCCACACCCCTTCTCATTACAGCTCCTCCCCTTCACAGCCACACCCCTTCTCATTACAGCTCCTCCCCTTCACAGCCACACCCCTTCTCATTACAGCTCCTACCCTTCACAGCCACACCCCTTCTCATTACAGCTCCTCCCCTTCACAGCCACACCCCTTCTCATTACAGCTCCTCCCTTTCACAGCCACACCCCTTCTCATTACAGCTCCTCCCCTTCACAGCCACACCCCTTCTCATTACAGCTCCTCCCCTTCACAGCCACACCCCTTCTCATTACAGCTCCTCCCTTCACAGCCACACCCCTTCTCATTACAGCTCCTCCCCTTCACAGCCACACCCCTTCTCATTACAGCTCCTACCCTTCACAGCCACACCCCTTCTCATTACAGCTCCTCCCCTTCACAGCCACACCCCTTCTCATTACAGCTCCTCCCTTTCACAGCCACACCCCTTCTCATTACAGCTCCTCCCCTTCACAGCCACACCCCTTCTCATTACAGCTCCTCCCCTTCACAGCCACACCCCTTCTCATTACAGCTCCTCCCCTTCACAGCCACACCCCTTCTCATTACAGCTCCTACCCTTCACAGCCACACCCCTTCTCATTACAGCTCCTCCCCTTCACAGCCACACCCCTTCTCATTACAGCTCCTCCCCTTCCCAGCCACACCCCTTCTCATTACAGTTCCTCCCCTTCACAGCCACACCCCTTCTCATTACAGCTCCTCCCTTTCACAGCCACACCCCTTCTCATTACAGCTCCTCCCCTTCACAGCCACACCCCTTCTCATTACAGTTCCTCCCCTTCACAGCCACACCCCTTCTCATTACAGCTCCTCCCCTTTACAGCCACACCCCTTCTCATTACAGCTCCTCCCCTTCACAGCCACACCCCTTCTCATTACAGCTCCTCCCCTTCACAGCCACACCCCTTCTCATCACAGCTCCTCCCCTTCACAGCCACACCCCTTCTCATTACAGCTCCTCCCCTTCACAGCCACACCCCTTCTCATTACAGCTCCTCCCCTTCACAGCCACACCCCTTCTCATTACAGCTCCTCCCCTTCACAGCCACACCCCTTCTCATTACAGCTCCTCCCCTTCACAGCCACACCCCTTCTCATTACAGCTCCTCCCCTTCACAGCCACGCCCCTTCTCATTACAGTTCCTCCCCTTCACAGCCACACCCCTTCTCATTACAGCTCCTCCCCTTCACAGCCACACCCCTTCTCATTACAGCTCCTCCCCTTCACAGCCACACCCCTTCTCATTACAGCTCCTCCCCTTCACAGCCACACCCCTTCTCATCACAGCTCCTCCCCTTCACAGCCACACCCCTTCTCATCACAGCTCCTCCCCTTCACAGCCACACCCCTTCTCATCACAGCTCCTCCCCTTCACAGCCACGCCCCTTCTCATTACAGTTCCTCCCCTTCACAGCCACACCCCTTCTCATTACAGCTCCTCCCCTTCACAGCCACACCCCTTCTCATTACAGCTCCTCCCCTTCACAGCCACACCCCTTCTCATTACAGCTCCTCCCCTTCCCAGCCACACCCCTTCTCATTACAGCTCCTACCCTTCACAGCCACACCCCTTCTCATTACAGCTCCTCCCCTTCACAGCCACACCCCTTCTCATTACAGCTCCTCCCCTTCACAGCCACACCCCTTCTAATTACAGCTCCTCCCTTCACAGCCACACCCCTTCTCATCACAGCTCCTCCCCTTCACAGCCACACCCCTTCTAATTACAGCTCCTCCCCTTCACAGCCACACCGCTTCTCATCACAGCTCCTCCCCTTCACAGCCACACCCCTTCTCATTACAGCTCCTCCCCTTCACAGCCACACCCCTTCTCATTACAGCTCCTCCCCTTCACAGCCACACCCCTTCTCAACACAGCTCCTCCACTTCACAGCCACACCCCTTCTCATTACAGCTCCTCCCCTTCACAGCCACACCGCTTTTCATCACAGCTCCTCCCCTTCACAGCCACACCCCTTCTCATTACAGCTCCTCCCCTTCACAGCCACGCCCCTTCTCATTACAGTTCCTCCCCTTCACAGCCACACCCCTTCTCATTACAGCTCCTCCCCTTCACAGCCACACCCCTTCTCATCACAGCTCCTCCACTTCACAGCCACACCCCTTCTCATTACAGCTCCTCCCCTTCACAGCCACACCGCTTTTCATCACAGCTCCTCCCCTTCACAGCCACACCCCTTCTCATTACAGCTCCTCCCCTTCACAGCCACGCCCCTTCTCATTACAGTTCCTCCCCTTCACAGCCACACCCCTTCTCATTACAGCTCCTCCCCTTCACAGCCACACCCCTTCTCATCACAGCTCCTCCACTTCACAGCCACACCCCTTCTCATTACAGCTCCTCCCCTTCACAGCCACACCCCTTCTCATTACAGCTCCTCCCCTTCACAGCCACACCCCTTCTCAACACAGCTCCTCCCCTTCACAGCCACACCCCTTCTCATTACAGCTCCTCCCCTTCACAGCCACGCCCCTTCTCATTACAGTTCCTCCCCTTCACAGCCACACCCCTTCTCATTACAGCTCCTCCCCTTCACAGCCACACCCCTTCTCATTACAGCTCCTCCCCTTCACAGCCACACCCCTTCTCATTACAGCTCCTCCCCTTCACAGCCACACCCCTTCTCATCACAGCTCCTCCCCTTCACAGCCACACCCCTTCTCATCACAGCTCCTCCCCTTCACAGCCACACCCCTTCTCATTACAGCTCCTCCCCTTCACAGCCACACCCCTTCTCATTACAGCTCCTCCCCTTCACAGCCACACCCCTTCTCATTACAGCTCCTCCCCTTCACAGCCACACCCCTTCTCAACACAGCTCCTCCACTTCACAGCCACACCCCTTCTCATTACAGCTCCTCCCCTTCACAGCCACACCGCTTTTCATCACAGCTCCTCCCCTTCACAGCCACACCCCTTCTCATTACAGCTCCTCCCCTTCACAGCCACGCCCCTTCTCATTACAGTTCCTCCACTTCACAGCCACGCCCCTTCTCATTACAGTTCCTCCACTTCACAGCCACACCCCTTCTCATTACAGCTCCTCCCCTTCACAGCCACACCCCTTCTCATCACAGCTCCTCCCCTTCACAGCCACACCCCTTCTCATTACAGCTCCTCCCCTTCACAGCCACGCCCCTTCTCATTACAGCTCCTCCCCTTCACAGCCACACCGCTTTTCATCACAGCTCCTCCCCTTCACAGCCACACCCCTTCTCATTACAGCTCCTCCCCTTCACAGCCACGCCCCTTCTCATTACAGTTCCTCCCCTTCACAGCCACACCCCTTCTCATTACAGCTCCTCCCCTTCACAGCCACACCCCTTCTCATCACAGCTCCTCCACTTCACAGCCACACCCCTTCTCATTACAGCTCCTCCCCTTCACAGCCACACCCCTTCTCATTACAGCTCCTCCCCTTCACAGCCACACCCCTTCTCAACACAGCTCCTCCACTTCACAGCCACACCCCTTCTCATTACAGCTCCTCCCCTTCACAGCCACACCGCTTTTCATTACAGTTCCTCCACTTCACAGCCACACCCCTTCTCATCACAGCTCCTCCCCTTCACAGCCACACCCCTTCTCATTACAGCTCCTCCCCTTCACAGCCACGCCCCTTCTCATTACAGCTCCTCCCCTTCACAGCCACACCCCTTCTCATTACAGCTCCTCCCCTTCACAGCCACACCCCTTTTCATCACAGCTCCTCCACTTCACAGCCACACCCCTTCTCATTACAGCTCCTCCCCTTCACAGCCACACCCCTTCTCATTACAGCTCCTCCCCTTCACAGCCACACCCCTTCTCAACACAGCTCCTCCACTTCACAGCCACACCCCTTCTCATTACAGCTCCTCCCCTTCACAGCCACACCGCTTTTCATCACAGCTCCTCCCCTTCACAGCCACACCCCTTCTCATCACAGCTCCTCCCCTTCACAGCCACACCCCTTCTCATTACAGCTCCTCCCCTTCACAGCCACGCCCCTTCTCATTACAGTTCCTCCACTTCACAGCCACACCCCTTCTCATTACAGCTCCTCCCCTTCACAGCCACACCCCTTCTCATTACAGCTCCTCCCCTTCACAGCCACACCCCTTCTCAACACAGCTCCTCCACTTCACAGCCACACCCCTTCTCATTACAGCTCCTCCCCTTCACAGCCACACCGCTTTTCATCACAGCTCCTCCCCTTCACAGCCACACCCCTTCTCATTACAGCTCCTCCCCTTCACAGCCACGCCCCTTCTCATTACAGCTCCTCCCCTTCACAGCCACACCGCTTTTCATCACAGCTCCTCCCCTTCACAGCCACACCCCTTCTCATTACAGCTCCTCCCCTTCACAGCCACGCCCCTTCTCATTACAGTTCCTCCACTTCACAGCCACACCCCTTCTCATTACAGCTCCTCCCCTTCACAGCCACACCCCTTCTCATCACAGCTCCTCCCCTTCACAGCCACACCCCTTCTCATTACAGCTCCTCCCCTTCACAGCCACGCCCCTTCTCATTACAGCTCCTCCCCTTCACAGCCACACCGCTTTTCATCACAGCTCCTCCCCTTCACAGCCACACCCCTTCTCATTACAGCTCCTCCCTTTCACAGCCACACCCCTTCTCATTACAGCTCCTCCCCTTCACAGCCACACCCCGTCTCATTACAGCTCCTCCCCTTCTCATTACAAATCCTCCCTTTCACAGCCACACCCCTTCTCATTACAGCTCCTCCCTTTCACAGCCACACCCCTTCTCATTACAGCTCCTCCCTTCACAGCCACACCCCTTCTCATTACAGCTCCTCCCTTTCACAGCCACACCCCTTCTCATTACAAATCCTCCCTTTCACAGCCACACCCCTTCTCATTACAGCTCCTCCCCTTCTCATTACAGCTCCTCCCTTCACAGCCACACCCCTTCTCATTACAGCTCCTCCCCTTCACAGCCACACCCCTTCTCATTACAGCTCCTCCCTTTCACAGCCACACCCCTTCTCATTACAAATCCTCCCTTTCACAGCCACACCCCTTCTCATTACAGCTCCTCCCCTTCTCATTACAGCTCCTCCCCTTCACAGCCACACCCCTTCTCATTACAGCTCCTCCCCTTCTCATTACAAATCCTCCCTTTCACAGCCACACCCCTTCTCATTACAGCTCCTCCCTTTCACAGCCACACCCCTTCTCATCACAGCTCCTCCCCTTCACAGCCACACCCCCACACCCCTTCTCATTACAGCTCCTCCCCTTCACAGCCACACCCCTTCTCATTACAGCTCCTCCCCTTCACAGCCACACCCCTTCTCATTACAGCTCCTCCCCTTCACAGCCACACCCCTTCTCATTACAGCTCCTCCCTTTCACAGCCACACCCCTTCTCATTACAGCTCCTCCCCTTCACAGCCACACCCCTTCTCATTACAGCTCCTCCCCTTCACAGCCACACCCCTTCTCATTACAGCTCCTCCCCTTCACAGCCACACCCCTTCTCATTACAGCTCCTCCCCTTCACAGCCACACCCCTTCTCATTACAGCTCCTCCCCTTCACAGCCACACCCCTTCTCATTACAGCTCCTCCCCTTCACAGCCACACCCCTTCTCATTACAGCTCCTCCCCTTCTCATTACAGCTCCTCCCCTTCACAGCCACACCCCTTCTCATTACAGCTCCTCCCTTCACAGCCACACCCCTTCTCATTACAGCTCCTCCCTTCACAGCCACACCCCTTCTCATTACAGCTCCTCCCCTTCTCATTACAGCTCCTCCCCTTCACAGCCACACCCCTTCTCATTACAGCTCCTCCCCTTCTCATTACAAATCCTCCCTTTCACAGCCACACCCCTTCTCATTACAGCTCCTCCCCTTCACAGCCACACCCCTTCTAATTACAGCTCCTCCCCTTCACAGCCACACCCCTTCTCATCACAGCTCCTCCCTTCACAGCCACACCCCTTCTCATTACAGCCCCTCCCCTTCACAGCCACACCCCTTCTCATTACAGCTCCTCCCTTCACAGCCACACCCCTTCTCATTACAGCTCCTCCCCTTCTCATTACAGCTCCTCCCCTTCACAGCCACACCCCGTCTCATTACAGCTCCTCCCCTTCTCATTACAAATCCTCCCTTTCACAGCCACACCCCTTCTCATTACAGCTCCTCCCTTTCACAGCCACACCCCTTCTCATTACAGCTCCTCCCTTCACAGCCACACCCCTTCTCATTACAGCTCCTCCCTTCACAGCCACACCCCTTCTCATTACAGCTCCTCCCCTTCACAGCCACACCCCTTCTCATTACAGCTCCTCCCCTTCACAGCCACACCCCTTCTCATTACAGCTCCTCCCCTTCTCATTACAGCTCCTCCCCTTCTCATTACAGCTCCTCCCTTCACAGCCACACCCCTTCTCATTACAGCTCCTCCCTTTCACAGCCACACCCCTTCTCATTGCAAATCCTCCCTTTCACAGCCACACCCCTTCTCATTACAGCTCCTCCCCTTCTCATTACAGCTCCTCCCTTCACAGCCACACCCCTTCTCATTACAGCTCCTCCCCTTCACAGCCACACCCCTTCTCATTACAGCTCCTCCCTTTCACAGCCACACCCCTTCTCATTACAAATCCTCCCTTTCACAGCCACACCCCTTCTCATTACAGCTCCTCCCCTTCTCATTACAGCTCCTCCCCTTCACAGCCACACCCCTTCTCATTACAGCTCCTCCCCTTCTCATTACAAATCCTCCCTTTCACAGCCACACCCCTTCTCATTACAGCTCCTCCCTTTCACAGCCACACCCCTTCTCATTACAGCTCCTCCCTTCACAGCCACACCCCTTCTCATTACAGCTCCTCCCTTCACAGCCACACCCCTTCTCATTACAGCTCCTCCCCTTCACAGCCACACCCCTTCTCATTACAGCTCCTCCCCTTCACAGCCACACCCCTTCTCATTACAGCTCCTCCCCTTCTCATTACAGCTCCTCCCCTTCTCATTACAGCTCCTCCCTTCACAGCCACACCCCTTCTCATTACAGCTCCTCCCTTTCACAGCCACACCCCTTCTCATTACAAATCCTCCCTTTCACAGCCACACCCCTTCTCATTACAGCTCCTCCCCTTCTCATTACAGCTCCTCCCTTCACAGCCACACCCCTTCTCATTACAGCTCCTCCCCTTCACAGCCACACCCCTTCTCATTACAGCTCCTCCCTTTCACAGCCACACCCCTTCTCATTACAAATCCTCCCTTTCACAGCCACACCCCTTCTCATTACAGCTCCTCCCCTTCTCATTACAGCTCCTCCCCTTCACAGCCACACCCCTTCTCATTACAGCTCCTCCCCTTCTCATTACAAATCCTCCCTTTCACAGCCACACCCCTTCTCATTACAGCTCCTCCCTTTCACAGCCACACCCCTTCTCATTACAGCTCCTCCCTTCACAGCCACACCCCTTCTCATTACAGCTCCTCCCTTTCTCATTACAGCTCCTCCCCTTCACAGCCACACCCCTTCTCATTACAGCTCCTCCCCTTCTCATTACAAATCCTCCCTTTCACAGCCACACCCCTTCTCATTACAGCTCCTCCCTTTCACAGCCACACCCCTTCTCATTACAGCTCCTCCCTTCACAGCCACACCCCTTCTCATTACAGCTCCTCCCTTCACAGCCACACCCCTTCTCATTACAGCTCCTCCCCTTCACAGCCACACCCCTTCTCATTACAGCTTCTCCCCTTCTCATTACAGCTCCTCCCTTCACAGCCACACCCCTTCTCATTACAGCTCCTCCCTTCACAGCCACACCCCTTCTCATTACAGCTCCTCCCCTTCACAGCCACACCCCTTCTCATTACAGCTCCTCCCCTTCACAGCCACACCCCTTCTCATTACAGCTCCTCCCCTTCACAGCCACACCCCTTCTCATTACAGCTCCTCCCCTTCACAGCCACACCCCTTCTCATCACAGCTCCTCCCCTTCACAGCCACACCCCTTCTCATTACAGCTCCTCCCCTTCACAGCCACACCCCTTCTAATTACAGCTCCTCCCCTTCACAGCCACACCCCTTCTCATCACAGCTCCTCCCTTCACAGCCACACCCCTTCTCATTACAGCCCCTCCCCTTCACAGCCACACCCCTTCTCATTACAGCTCCTCCCTTCACAGCCACACTCCTTCTCATTACAGCTCCTCCCCTTCTCATTACAGCTCCTCCCCTTCACAGCCACACCCCTTCTCATTACAGCTCCTCCCCTTCTCATTACAAATCCTCCCTTTCACAGCCACACCCCTTCTCATTACAGCTCCTCCCTTTCACAGCCACACCCCTTCTCATTACAGCTCCTCCCTTCACAGCCACACCCCTTCTCATTACAGCTCCTCCCTTCACAGCCACACCCCTTCTCATTACAGCTCCTCCCCTTCACAGCCACACCCCTTCTCATTACAGCTCCTCCCCTTCACAGCCACACCCCTTCTCATTACAGCTCCTCCCCTTCTCATTACAGCTCCTTCCCTTCTCATTACAGCTCCTCCCTTCACAGCCACACCCCTTCTCATTACAGCTCCTCCCTTTCACAGCCACACCCCTTCTCATTACAAATCCTCCCTTTCACAGCCACACCCCTTCTCATTACAGCTCCTCCCCTTCTCATTACAGCTCCTCCCTTCACAGCCACACCCCTTCTCATTACAGCTCCTCCCCTTCACAGCCACACCCCTTCTCATTACAGCTCCTCCCTTTCACAGCCACACCCCTTCTCATTACAAATCCTCCCTTTCACAGCCACACCCCTTCTCATTACAGCTCCTCCCCTTCTCATTACAGCTCCTCCCTTCACAGCCACACCCCTTCTCATTACAGCTCCTCCCTTCACAGCCACACCCCTTCTCATTACAGCTCCTCCCCTTCACAGCCACACCCCTTCTCATTACAGCTCCTCCCCTTCTCATTACAGCTCCTCCCCTTCTCATTACAGCTCCTCCCTTCACAGCCACACCCCTTCTCATTACAGCTCCTCCCCTTCACAGCCACACCCCTTCTCATTACAGCTCCTCCCCTTCACAGCCACACCCCTTCTCATTACAGCTCCTCCCCTTCACAGCCACACCCCTTCTCATTACAGCTCCTCCCCTTCACAGCCACACCCCTTCTAATTACAACTCCTCCCTTCACAGCCACACCCCTTCTCATTACAGCTCCTCCCTTTCACAGCCACACCCCTTCTCATTACAAATCCTCCCTTTCACAGCCACACCCCTTCTCATTACAGCTCCTCCCCTTCTCATTACAGCTCCTCCCTTCACAGCCACACCCCTTCTCATTACAGCTCCTCCCTTCACAGCCACACCCCTTCTCATTACAAATCCTCCCTTTCACAGCCACACCCCTTCTCATTACAGCTCCTCCCTTCACAGCCACACCCCTTCTCATTACAGCTCCTCCCCTTCACAGCCACACCCCTTCTCATTACAGCTCCTCCCCTTCTCATTACAGCTCCTCCCCTTCTCATTACAGCTCCTCCCTTTTCCATCCATGCCCCGTTCCCATAACAGCTCCTCCCCTTCACAGCCACACCCCTTCTCATTACAGCTCCTCCCCTTCACAGCCACACCCCTTCTCATTACAGCTCCTCCCCTTCACAGCCACACCCCTTCTCATTACAGCTCCTCCCCTTCACAGCCACACCCCTTCTCATTACAGCTCCTCCCCTTCACAGCCACACCCCTTCTCATTACAGCTCCTCCCCTTCACAGCCACACCCCTTCTCATTACAGCTCCTCCCCTTCACAGCCACACCCCTTCTCATTACAGCTCCTCCCTTTCACAACCACGCCCCCTTCTCATTACAACCCCTCCCCTTCACAGCCACGCCCCTTCTCATTACAGCTCCTCCCTTTTCCATCCATGCCCCGTTCCCATAACAGCCCCTCCCCTTCACAGCCACACCCCCATCTCATAACAGCCCCTCCCCTTCACAGCCATGCCCCCTTCTCATAACAACTCCTCCCCTTTTCAACCACGCCCCCTTCGCGTTAGAGCTCCTCCCCTTCACAACCACGCCCCCTTCTGGGTACTGCTACTCCTCTTCACAACCGCGCCCCATTCTCATAACAGCCCCTCCCCTTCACAACCCTTCTTGTTACAGCTCCTCCCCTTCACAACCACGCCCCCTTCTGGGTACAGCTCCTCTTCTTCACAGCCACGCCCTCTTCTCATAACAACTCCTCCCCTTCACAGCCATGCCCCTATTCATTACTGTTCCTTCCCTTCACAGCCACACCCCCTTCTCATAACAGCTCCTCCCCTTAACAGCCACATCCCCTTCTGGGTACAGCTCCTCTCCTTCACAGCCACGCCCCCTTCTCATAATAACTCCTCCCCATCACAGCCACAACCCCTTCTCATTACAGCCCCTCCCCTTCACAGCCACGCCCTTTCTCATTACAGCTCCTCAACTTCTCATTACAGCCCCTCCCCTTCTCAACCACGCCCCATTTTCATAACAGCCCCTCCCCTTCACAGCCACGCCCCTTCTAACAGCTCCTCACCTTAAAAACCACGCCCCCTTCTCGTTACAGCTCCTCCCCTTCACAACCACACCCCCTTCTGGGTACAGCTTCTCCCCTTCCTGGCCTGCCCCCTTCTCATAACAGCTCCTCCCCTTCACAGCTACGCCCCTATTCATCACAGCTCCTCCCTTCACAGCCACACCCCTTGTTTGAGCTCCTTTCCTTCACATCCACACCCCTTCTCATTACAGCTCCTCCCCTTCTCATTACAGCCCCTTCACAACCACGCCCCATTCTCATAACACCTCCTCCCCATCACAGCCTCGCCCCCATCTCATAACGGCCCCTCCCCTTCACAGCCACACCCCCTTCTTGGTACAGCTCCTCCCCTTCGCAACCACACTCCATTCTCATAACAGCCCCTCCCCTTCACAGCCATGCCCCCTTCTCATAACAGCTCCTCCCCTTTTCAACCATGCCCCCTTCTCATTAGAGCTCCTCCCCTTCACAACCACGCCCCATTCTCATAACAGCCCCTCCCCTTTACAACCCTTCTCATTACAGCTCCTCCCCTTCACAACCACGCCCCCTTCTGGGTACAGCCCCTCCCCTTCACAGCCACGCCCCTTCTCATTACAGCTCCTCCCTTTCTTATTACAGCCCCTCCCCTTCACAACCACGACCCCTTCTCATTACAGCCCCTCCCCTTCACAGCCACGCCCTTTCTCATTACAGCTCCTCAACTTCTCATTACAGCCCCTCCCCTTCACAACCACGCCCCATTCTCATAACAGCCCCTCCCCTTCACAGCCACAACCCCTTCTCATTACAGCCCCTCCCCTTCACAGCCACGCCCTTTCTCATTACAGCTCCGCCCCTTCTCATTACAGCCCCTCCCCTTCACAACCACGCCCCATTCTCATAACAGCCCCTCCCCTTCACAGCCACGCCCCTTCTAACAGCTCCTCACCTTCACAACCACGCCCCCTTCTGGCTACAGCTCCTCCCCTTCACAACCACGCCCCTTTCTGGGTACAGCTCCTCCCCTTCCCGGCCTTTCCCCTTCTCACAACAGCTCCTCCCCTTCACAGCTACGCCCCTATTCATAACAGCTCCTCCCTTCACAGCCACGCCCCTAGTTTGAGCTCCTTCCCTTCACATCCACACCCCTTCTCATTACAGCTCCTCCCCTTCTCATTACAGCCCCTTCACAACCACGCCCCATTCTCATAACACCTCCTCCCCTTCACAACTACGCCCCCATCTCATAACAGCCCCTCCCCTTCACAGCCACGCCCCTATTCATTACAGTTCCTCCCCTTCACAGCCATGCCCCCTTCTCATAACAGCTCCTCCCCATCACAGCCACGACCCCTTCTCATTACAGCTCCTCCCCTTCTCATTACAGCCCCTCCCCTTCACAACCACGCCCCATCTCATAACAGCCCCTCCCCTTCACAGCCACACCCCCATCTCATAGCAGCCCCTCCGCTTCACAACCCTTCTCGTTACATCTCCTCCCCTTCACAACCACGCCCCCTTCTGGGTACAGCTCCTCCCCTTCACAGCCACGCCCCCTTCTCGTTAGAGCTCCTCCCCTTCAAACCACGCCCCCTTCTGGGTACTGCTACTCCCCTTCACAACCACGCCCCATTCTCATAACAGCTCCTCCCCTTCACAACCACGCCCCCTTCTGGGTACAGCTCCTCCTCTTCACAGCCACGCCCCCTTCTCCTAACAACTCCTCCCCTTCACAGCCATGCCCCTATTCATTACAGTTCCTCCCCTTCACAGCCACACCCCCATCTCATAACAGCTCCTCCCCTTAACAGCCACGCCCCCTTCTGGGTACAGCTCCTCTCCTTCACAGCCACGCCCCCTTCTCATAATAACTCCTCCCCATCACAGCCATGACCCCTTCTCATTACAGCCCCTCCCCTTCACAGCCACGCCCCATTCTCATAACAGCCCCTCCCCTTCACAGCCACAACCCCTTCTCATTAAGCTCCTCCCCTTCACAGCCACGCCCCTTCTCATTACAGCCCCGCCCCTTCTCATTACAGCCCCTCCCCTTCACAACCACGCCCCATTCTCATAACAGCCCCTCCCCTTCACAGCCACGCCCCTTCTAACAGCTCCTCACCTTCACAACCACGCCCCCTTCTCGTTACAGCTCCTCCCCTTCACAGCTACGCCTCTATGCATTACAGCTCCTCCCCTTTACAACCACGCCCCCTTCTCATAACAGCTCCTCCCCTTCACAGCTCCGCTCCTATTCGTTACAGCTCCTCCCCTTCACAACCACGCCCTCTTCTCATAACAGCTCCTCCCCTTCACAGCCACGCCCCTTGTTTGAGCTCCTTCCCTTTACATCCACACCCCTTCTCATTACAGCTCCTCCCCTTCTCATTACAGCCCCCTCACAACCACGCCCCATTCTCATAACAGCCCCTCCCCTTCACAGCCACACCCCCTTCTGGGTACAGCTCCTCCCCTTCGCAACCACGCCCCATTCTCATAACAGCCCCTCCCCTTCACAGCCATGCCCCCTTCTCATAACAGCTCCTCCCCTTTTCAACTGCGCCCCTTCTCATTAAAGCTCCTCCCCTTCACAACCACGCCCCCTTCTGGGTACAGCCCCTCCCCTTTACAGACACGCCCCTTCTCATTACAGCTCCTCCCTTTCTTATTACAGCCCCTCCCCTTCACAACCACGCCCCCTTTTCATAACAGCTCCTCCCCTTCACAGCCACGCCTCTTCTCAGTACAGCTCCTCCCCTTCACAGCCACTCCTCTTTCTCCTAACAGCTCCTCCCCTTCACAACCACGCCCCCTTCTTGTTACAGCTCCTCCCCTTCACAACCTCGCCCCCTTCTGGGTACAGCTCCTCCCCTTCACAGCCATGCCCCCTTCTTATAACAGCTCCTCCCCTTCACAGCCACGCCCTTACTCATTATAGCTCCTCTTTACAACCACGCCCCTTCACATAACAGCTCCTCCCCTTCACAGCCACGCCTTTTCTTCTTACAGCTTCTCGCCTTCACAACCACGCCCCCTTCTGGGTACAGCTCCGCCCCTTCACACCCTCCCCTTCTCATTACAGCACCTTCACAACCACACCCCATTCTTATTACAGCTCCTCCCCTTCACAGCCACGCCCCTACTGATTACAGCTCCTCCCCTTCACAGCCACGCCCCCTTCTCATAACAGCTCCTCCCCTTCACAGCCACGCCCCCTTCTCATAACAGCTCCTCCCTTCACAGCCACGCCCCTTGTTTGAGCTCCTTCCCTTTACATCCACACCCCTTCTCATTACAGCTCCTCCCCTTCTCATTACAGCCCCCTCACAACCACGCCCCATTCTCATAACAGCCCCTCCCCTTCACAGCCACACCCCCTTCTGGGTACAGCTCCTCCCCTTCGCAACCACGCCCCATTCTCATAACAGCCCCTCCGCTTCACAGCCATGCCCCCTTCTCATAACAGCTCCTCCCCTTTTCAACTACGCCCCTTCTCATTAGAGCTCCTCCCCTTCACAACCACGCCCCATTCTCATAACAGCCCCTCCCCTTCACAACCCTTCTCGTTACAGCTCCTCCCCTTCACAACCACGCCCCCTTCTGGGTACAGCCCCTCCGCTTTACAGTCACGCCCCTTCTCATTACAGCTCCTCCCTTTCTTATTACAGCCCCTCCCCTTCACAACTACGCCCCATTCTCATAACAGCTCCTCCCCTTCACAACCCCCCCTTTCTGGGTACAGCTTCTCCCCTTCACAACCACGCCCCTTTCTGGGTACAGCTCCTCCCCTTCACAACCACGCCCCCTTCTCATAACAGCTCCTCCCCTTCACAGCTACGCCCCTATTCATAACAGCTCCTCCCTTCACAGCCACGCCCCTTGTTAGAGCTCCTTCTCTTCACATCTACACACCTTTTCATTACAGCTCCTCCCCTTCTCATTACAGCCCCTTCACAACCACGCCCCCTTTTCATAACAGCTCCTCCCCTTCACAGCCACACCTCTTCTCAGTACAGCTCCTCCCCTTCACAGCCACTCCCCTTTCTCCTAACAGCTCCTCCCCTTCACAACCACGCCCCCTTCTTGTTACAGCTCCTCCCCTTCACAACCACGCCCCCTTCTGGGTACAGCTCCTCCCCTTCACAGCCATGCCCCCTTCTCATAACAGCTCCTCCCCTTCACAGCCACGCCCCTACTCATTATAGCTCCTCTTTACAACCACGCCCCTTCACATAACAGCTCCTCCCCTTCACAGCCACGCCCCTACTCATTATAGCTCCTCTTTACAACCACGCCCCTTCACATAACAGCTCCTCCCCTTCACAGCCACGCCTCTTCTTCTTACAGCTTCTCGCCTTCACAACCACGTCCCCTTCTGGGTACAGCTCCGCCCCTTCACACCCTCCCCTTCTCATTACAGCACCTTCACAACCACACCCCATTCTTATTACAGCTCCTCCCCTTCACAGCCACGCCCCTACTGATTACAGCTCCTCCCCTTCACAGCCACGCCCCCTTCTCATATCAGCTCCTCCCCTTCACAGCCATCCCCCTTCTTGTTACAGCCCCTCCCGTTCACAACCACGCCCCCTTCTGGGTACAGCTCCTCCCCTTCACAGCCACGCCCCCTTCTCATAAACGCTCCTCCCCTTAAAACCACGCCCCCTTCTCAGTACAGCTCCTCCCCTTCACAACCACGCCCCCTTCTCATAACAGCCCTCCCCTTCACAGCCACGCCCCCTTCTCATTACAGCTCCTCCCCCTTCACATTAGATTTGGTAATGGGGGAACTGAACCCTCCGGTATTATGATGGGCGGTGCTCCGTGTTCCGGTAGCCAATCATTGTGGAGATTCTCCTGATTGTTGTTTTCCTTGTATTCAGGTCAGGTGACCTCCGGGTGGGATGGAGGCGGGGCGGACAGAAAACACGGTGGAGGGGCAGCGGCAGCGCTGGGAGAGGAAGAGGAAGCGCACCGCCCAAGATCTACTGATGACTGAGCAGCAATACGTGGAACAGCTGGAACTGATCAACAAGGTGAGACCCCTATATTCTTCATGTATGAGACTGGGGTCCCCTCGTCATAGAGACCGGGGTCCCCCCATCATAGAGACTGGGGTCCCCTCGTCATAGAGACCGGGGTCCCCCCATCATAGAGACCGGGGTCCCCCCATCATAGAGACCGGGGTCCCCCCATCATAGAGACCGGGGTCCCCCCATCATAGAGACTGGGGTCTCCTCCTCATAGAGACCGGGGTCCCCTCTTCATAGAGACCGGGGTCCCCCCATCATAGAGACTGGGGTCCCCCATCATAGAGACCAGAGTCCCCCCATCATAGATACCGGGGTCCCCCCATCATAGAGACCAGAGTCCCCCCATCATAGAGACTGGGGTCCCCTCTTCATAGAGACCGGGGTCCCCCCTTCATAGAGACCGGGGTCCCCTCTTCATAGAGACCGGGGTCCCCCCATCATAGAGACTGGGGTCCCCCATCATAGAGACTGGGGTCCCCTCTTCATAGAGACTGGGGTCCCCTCTTCATAGAGACCGGGGTCCCCCCATCATAGAGACTGGGGTCCCCCATCATAGAGACTGGGGTCCCCTCTTCATAGAGACCGGGGTCCCCCCATCATAGAGACCGGGGTCCCCCCATCATAGAGACTGGGGTCCCCCATCATAGAGACCGGGGTCCCCTCTTCATAGAGACCGGGGTCCCCCATCATAGAGACTGCGGTCCCCCATCATAGAGACCGGGGTCCCCCCATCATAGAGACTGGGGTCCCCCATCATAGAGACCGGGGTCCCCCCATCATAGAGACCGGGGTCCCCCATCATAGAGACCGGGGTCCCCTCTTCATAGAGACCGGGGTCCCCCCTTCATAGAGACCGGGGTCCCCCCATCATAGAGACCGGGGTCCCCCATCATAGAGACTGGGGTCCCCCCATCATAGAGACTGGGGTCCCCCATCATAGAGACCGGGGTCCCCTCTTCATAGAGACCGGGGTCCCCCCATCATAGAGACCGGGGTCCCCCCATCATAGAGACTGGGGTCCCCCATCATAGAGACCGGGGTCCCCCCTTCATAGAGACCGGGGTCCCCCCTTCATAGAGACCGGGGTCCCCCCATCATAGAGACTGGGGTCCCCCATCATAGAGACCGGGGTCCCCCCATCATAGAGACTGGGGTCCCCCATCATAGAGACCGGGGTCCCCTCTTCATAGAGACCGGGGTCCCCCCATCATAGAGACTGGGGTCCCCCATCATAGAGACCGGGGTCCCCCCATCATAGAGACTGGGGTCCCCCATCATAGAGACCGGGGTCCCCTCTTCATAGAGACTGGGGTCCCCCATCATAGAGACCGGGGTATCCTCCTCATAGACACTGGGGTCCCCTCTTCATAGAGACCGGGGTCCCCCCTTCATAGAGACCGGGGTCCCCCCTTCATAGAGACCGGGGTCCCCTCTTCATAGAGACTGGGGTCTCCTCCTCATAGAGACCGGGGTCCCCCCATCATAGAGACCGGGGTCCCCCCTTCATAGAGACCGGGGTCCTCTCCTCATAGAGACTGGGGTCCCCCATCATAGAGACCAGGGTCCCCTCTTCATAGAGACCGGGGTCCCCTCTTCATAGAGACTGGGGTCCCCCATCATAGAGACCGGGGTCCCCCCATCATAGAGACTGGGGTCCCCCATCATAGAGACCGGGGTCCCCTCTTCATAGAGACCGGGGTCCCCCCATCATAGAGACTGGGGTCCCCCATCATAGAGACCGGGGTCCCCCCATCATAGAGACTGGGGTCCCCCATCATAGAGACCGGGGTCCCCTCTTCATAGAGACTGGGGTCCCCCATCATAGAGACCGGGGTATCCTCCTCATAGACACTGGGGTCCCCTCTTCATAGAGACCGGGGTCCCCCCTTCATAGAGACCGGGGTCCCCTCTTCATAGAGACTGGGGTCTCCTCCTCATAGAGACCGGGGTCCCCCCATCATAGAGACCGGGGTCTCCTCCTCATAGAGACCGGGGTCCCCCCGTCATAGAGACCGGGGTCCTCTCCTCATAGAGACTGGGGTCCCCCATCATAGAGACCGGGGTCCCCTCTTCATAGAGACCGGGGTCCCCCCTTCATAAAGACTGGGGTCCCCCCATCATAGAGACTGGGGTATCCTCCTCATAGACACTGGGGTCCCCTCTTCATAGAGACTGGGGTCTCCTCCTCATAGGGACCGGGGTCCCCCCGTCATAGAGACCGGAGTCCCCCCATCATAGAGACCGGGGTCCCCTCCTCATAGAGACTGGGGTCCCCCCATCATAGAGACCGGGGTCCCCTCTTCATAGAGACTGGGGTCCCCCATCATAGAGACCGGGGTATCCTCCTCATAGACACTGGGGTCCCCTCTTCATAGAGACCGGGGTCCCCCCTTCATAGAGACCGGGGTCCCCCCTTCATAGAGACCGGGGTCCCCTCTTCATAGAGACTGGGGTCTCCTCCTCATAGAGACCGGGGTCCCCCCATCATAGAGACCGGGGTCCCCCCGTCATAGAGACCGGGGTCCTCTCCTCATAGAGACTGGGGTCCCCCATCATAGAGACCAGGGTCCCCTCTTCATAGAGACCGGGGTCCCCTCTTCATAGAGACTGGGGTCCCCCATCATAGAGACCGGGGTCCCCCCATCATAGAGACTGGGGTCCCCCATCATAGAGACCGGGGTCCCCTCTTCATAGAGACCGGGGTCCCCCCATCATAGAGACTGGGGTCCCCCATCATAGAGACCGGGGTCCCCCCATCATAGAGACTGGGGTCCCCCATCATAGAGACCGGGGTCCCCTCTTCATAGAGACTGGGGTCCCCCATCATAGAGACCGGGGTATCCTCCTCATAGACACTGGGGTCCCCTCTTCATAGAGACCGGGGTCCCCCCTTCATAGAGACCGGGGTCCCCTCTTCATAGAGACTGGGGTCTCCTCCTCATAGAGACCGGGGTCCCCCCATCATAGAGACCGGGGTCTCCTCCTCATAGAGACCGGGGTCCCCCCGTCATAGAGACCGGGGTCCTCTCCTCATAGAGACTGGGGTCCCCCATCATAGAGACCGGGGTCCCCTCTTCATAGAGACCGGGGTCCCCTCTTCATAGAGACTGGGGTCCCCCATCATAGAGACCGGGGTCCCCCCTTCATAAAGACTGGGGTCCCCCCATCATAGAGACTGGGGTATCCTCCTCATAGACACTGGGGTCCCCTCTTCATAGAGACTGGGGTCTCCTCCTCATAGGGACCGGGGTCCCCCCGTCATAGAGACCGGAGTCCCCCCATCATAGAGACCGGGGTCCCCTCCTCATAGAGACTGGGGTCCCCCCATCATAGAGACCAGGGTCCCCCATCATAGAGACCGGGGTCCCCTCTTCATAGAGACTGGGGTCCCCTCTTCATAGAGACTGAGGTCCCCTCCTCATAGACGGAGACTGGGGTCCCCTCCTCATAGACGGAGACTGGGGTCCCCTCCTCATAGATGGAGACTGGGGTCCCCTCATAGATGGAGACTGGGGTCCCCCCATCATAGAGACTGGGGTCCCCTCGTCATAGACAGAGACTGGAGTCCCCTCGTCATAGACGGAGACTGGGGTCCCCTCGTCATAGACGGAGACTGGGGTCCCCTCGTCATAGACGGAGACTGGGGTCCCCTCATCATAGACGGAGACTGGGGTCTCCTCCTCATAGATGGAGAGTGGGGTCTCCTCCTCATAGACGGAAAGTGGGGTCCCCTCATCATAGACGGAGACTGGGGTCTCCTCCTCATAGATGGAGACTGGGGTCCCCTCGTCATAGACAGAGACTGGGGTCCCCTCGTCATAGATGGAGACTGGGGTCCCATTACTACACCCTTAGAGGGTGACGAGAAGATCCCCTGGAAGAACCTTCTCCCCTGTCCCAGCTGAGGGCTCATCCTACAATACTGGAACCTTAAAGACCAGGGTCCCACTCAACTGCCAGATGATCGACTCACCGCGCCGCAAACCCCCCGTCCCTTCATCACCCCCGTCCCTTCATCACCACCGTCCCTTCATCACCCCCGTCCCTTCATCACCACCGTCCCTTCATCACCACCGTCCCTTCATCACCACCGTCCCTTCATCACCACCGTCCCCTCATCACCACCGTCCCTTCATCACCACCGTCCCTTCATCACCACCGTCCCTTCATCACCCCCGTCCCTTCATCACCACCGTCCCTTCATCACCACCGTCCCTTCATCACCACCGTCCCTTCATCACCACCGTCCCCTCATCACCACCGTCCCTTCATCACCACCGTCCCTTCATCAACTTCTCCGTTCATGAGACCTCTGCAGGTCCTTTCTCTCACTTTCACCCCCTTCAGAAATCTATGCTGTGCTGCTCAGACTCCCGTCTCTGGTAAGACTCCCGTCTCGGGTAAGACTCCCCTCTCGGGTAAGACGCTCCTCACGGGTAAGACTCCCCTCTCGGGTAAGACTCCCCTCTCGGGTAAGACTCCCGTCTCTGGTAAGACGCCCCTCTCGGGTAAGACTCCCATCTCGGGTAAGACTCCCGTCTCGGGTAAGACTCCCCTCTCGGGTAAGACGCTCCTCTCGGGTAAGACTCCCGTCTCGGGTAAGACTCCCCTCTCGGGTAAGACGCTCCTCTCGGGTAAGACTCCCCTCTCGGGTAAGACTCCCCTCTCGGGTAAGACTCCCGTCTCGGGTAAGACGCCCCTCTCGGGTAAGACTCCCATCTCGGGTAAGACTCCCGTCTCGGGTAAGACTCCCGTCTCGGGTAAGACTCCCCTCTCGGGTAAGACTCCCCTCTCGGGTAAGACTCCCCTCTCGGGTAAGACTCCCCTCTCGGGTAAGACTCCCGTCTCTGGTAAGATGCCCCTCTCGGGTAAGACTCCCATCTCGGGTAAGACGCCCCTCTCGGGTAAGACTCCCGTCTCGGGTAAGACTCCCCTCTCGGGTAAGACTCCCCTCTCGGGTAAGACTCCCCTCTCTGGTAAGATGCCCCTCTCGGGTAAGACTCCCATCTCTGGTAAGACGCCCCTCTCGGGTAAGACTCCCGTCTCTGGTAGGATGCCCCTCTCGGGTAAGACTCCCCTCTCGGGTAAGACGCCCATCTCGGGTAAGACGCTCCTCTCGGGTAAGACTCCCCTCTCGGGTAAGACTCCCCTCTCGGGTAAGACTCCCGTCTCTGGTAAGATGCCCCTCTCGGGTAAGACTCCCCTCTCGGGTAAGACGCCCCTCCCGGGTAAGACTCCCCTCTCGGGTAAGACTCCCCTCTCGGGTAAGATGCCCCTCTCGGGTAAGACTCCCCTCTCTGGTAAGACTCCTGTCTCGGGTAAGACTCCCCTCTCGGGTAAGACTCCCCTCTCGGGTAAGACGCCCCTCCCGGGTAAGACTCCTGTCTCTGGTAAGATGCCCCTCTCGGGTAAGACTCCCCTCTCTGGTAAGACTCCTGTCTCGGGTAAGACTCCCCTCTCGGGTAAGACTCCCCTCTCGGGTAAGACTCCCGTCTCGGGTAAGACACCCATCTCGGGTAAGACGCTCCTCTCGGGTAAGACGCCCATCTCGGGTAAGACGCTCCTCTCGGGTAAGACTCCCCTCTCGGGTAAGACTCCCCTCTCGGGTAAGACTCCCGTCTCGGGTAAGACTCCCCTCTCGGGTAAGACGCCCATCTCGGGTAAGACTCCCGTCTCTGGTAGGATGCCCCTCTCGGGTAAGACTCCCGTCTCGGGTAAGACGCTCCTCTCGGGTAAGACTCCCCTCTTGGGTAAGACGCCCATCTCGGGTAAGACGCTCCTCTCGGGTAAGACTCCCCTCTCGGGTAAGACTCCCGTCTCTGGTAAGATGCCCCTCTCGGGTAAGACTCCCCTCTCGGGTAAGACGCCCCTCTCGGGTAAGACTCCCGTCTCTGGTAAGATGCCCCTCTCGGGTAAGACTCCCCTCTCGGGTAAGACTCCCGTCTCGGGTAAGACACCCATCTCGGGTAAGACGCTCCTCTCGGGTAAGACTCCCGTCTCTGGTAAGACTCCCGTCTCGGGTAAGACGCCCCTCTCGGGTAAGACGCCCCTCTCGGGTAAGACGCCCCTCTCGGGTAAGACTCCCCTCTCGGGTAAGACGCCGTCTCGGGTAAGACTCCCCTCTTGGGTAAGACTCCCCTCTCTGGTAAGACGCCGTCCCGGGTAAGACTCCCCTCTCGGGTAAGACTCCCCTCTCTGGTAAGACTCCACTCTCTGGTAAGACGCCGTCTCGGGTAAGACGCCCGTCTCGGGTAAGACTCCCCTCTCTGGTAAGACGCCCCTCTCTGGTAAGACGCCCATCTCGGGTAAGACTCCCGTCTCGGGTAAGACTCCCGTCTCGGGTAAGACTCCTCTCTTGGGTAAGACTCCACTCTCTGGTAAGACGCCGTCTCGGGTAAGACGCCCGTTTCGGGTAAGACTCCCCTCTTGGGTAAGACTCCACTCTCTGGTAAGACGCCGTCTCGGGTAAGACTCCCCTCTCGGGTAAGACGCCCCTCTCGGGTAAGACTCCCCTCTCGGGTAAGACTCCCGTCTCGGGTAAGACGCCCCTCTCGGGTAAGACTCCCGTCTCGGGTAAGACTCCCGTCTCGGGTAAGACTCTCCTCTCAGGTAAGACTCCCATCTCGGGTAAGACTCCCATCTTGGGTAAGACGCCCATCTCGGGTAAGACGCTCCTCTCGGGTAAGACTCCCCTCTCGGGTAAGACTCCCCTCTTGGGTAAGACGCCCATCTCGGGTAAGACGCTCCTCTCGGGTAAGACTCCCCTCTCGGGTAAGACTCCCCTCTCTGGTAAGATGCCCCTCTCGGGTAAGACTCCCCTCTCGGGTAAGATGCCCCTCTCGGGTAAGACTCCCGTCTCTGGTAAGATGCCCCTCTCGGGTAAGACTCCCCTCTCGGGTAAGACTCCTGTCTCGTGTAAGACTCCCCTCTCGGGTAAGACTCCCCTCTCGGGTAAGACTCCCCTCTCGGGTAAGACTCCCGTCTCGGGTAAGACACCCATCTCGGGTAAGACGCTCCTCTCGGGTAAGACACCCATCTCGGGTAAGACTCCCCTCTCGGGTAAGACTCCCGTCTCGGGTAAGACGCCCCTCTCGGGTAAGACTCCCGTCTCGGGTAAGACTCCCGTCTCGGGTAAGACTCTCCTCTCAGGTAAGACTCCCATCTCGGGTAAGACTCCCATCTTGGGTAAGACGCCCATCTCGGGTAAGACGCTCCTCTCGGGTAAGACTCCCCTCTCGGGTAAGACTCCCCTCTTGGGTAAGACGCCCATCTCGGGTAAGACGCTCCTCTCGGGTAAGACTCCCCTCTCGGGTAAGACTCCCCTCTCTGGTAAGATGCCCCTCTCGGGTAAGCCTCCCCTCTCGGGTAAGATGCCCCTCTCGGGTAAGACTCCCGTCTCTGGTAAGATGCCCCTCTCGGGTAAGACTCCCCTCTCGGGTAAGACTCCTGTCTCGTGTAAGACTCCCCTCTCGGGTAAGACTCCCCTCTCGGGTAAGACTCCCCTCTCGGGTAAGACTCCCGTCTCGGGTAAGACACCCATCTCGGGTAAGACGCTCATCTCGGGTAAGACACCCATCTCGGGTAAGACTCCCCTCTCGGGTAAGACGCCCCTCTCGGGTAAGACTCCCGTCTCTGGTAAGATGCCCCTCTCGGGTAAGACTCCCCTCTCGGGTAAGACTCCCATCTTGGGTAAGACGCCCATCTCGGGTAAGACGCTCCTCTCGGGTAAGACTCCCCTCTCGGGTAAGACTCCCCTCTTGGGTAAGACGCCCATCTCGGGTAAGACGCTCCTCTCGGGTAAGACTCCCCTCTCGGGTAAGACTCCCCTCTCTGGTAAGATGCCCCTCTCGGGTAAGACTCCCCTTTCGGGTAAGACTCCCGTCTCGGGTAAGACTCCCCTCTCGGGTAAGACGCCCATCTCGGGTAAGACTCCCGTCTCTGGTAGGATGCCCCTCTCGGGTAAGACTCCCGTCTCTGGTAAGACTCCCCTCTTGGGTAAGACGCCCATCTCGGGTAAGACGCTCCTCTCGGGTAAGACTCCCCTCTCGGGTAAGACTCCCGTCTCTGGTAAGATGCCCCTCTCGGGTAAGACTCCCCTCTCGGGTAAGACGCCCCTCTCGGGTAAGACTCCCGTCTCTGGTAAGATGCCCCTCTCGGGTAAGACTCCCCTCTCGGGTAAGACTCCCGTCTCGGGTAATACACCCATCTCGGGTAAGACGCTCCTCTCGGGTAAGACTCCCGTCTCTGGTAAGATGCCCCTCTCGGGTAAGACTCCCCTCTCGGGTAAGACTCCCGTCTCGGGTAAGACGCCCCTCTCGGGTAAGACGCCCCTCTCGGGTAAGACGCCCCTATCGGGTAAGACGCCCCTCTCGGGTAAGACTCCCCTCTCGGGTAAGACGCCGTCTCGGGTAAGACTCCCCTCTTGGGTAAGACTCCCCTCTCTGGTAAGACGCCGTCTCGGGTAAGACTCCCCTCTCGGGTAAGACTCCCCTCTCTGGTAAGACTCCACTTTCTGGTAAGACGCCGTCTCGGGTAAGACGCCCGTCTCGGGTAAGACTCCCCTCTCTGGTAAGACGCCCCTCTCTGGTAAGACGCCCATCTCGGGTAAGACTCCCGTCTCGGGTAAGACTCCCGTCTCGGGTAAGACTCCCCTCTTGGGTAAGACTCCACTCTCTGGTAAGACGCCGTCTCGGGTAAGACGCCCGTTTCGGGTAAGACTCCCCTCTTGGGTAAGACGCCCCTCTCGGGTAAGACTCCCGTCTCGGGTAAGACGCCCCTCTCGGGTAAGATTTCCGTCTCGGGTAAGACTCCCGTCTCGGGTAAGACTCTCCTCTCAGGTAAGACTCCCATCTCGGGTAAGACTCCCCTCTCGGGTAAGACTCCCCTCTCGGGTAAGACTCCCGTCTCGGGTAAGACTCCCGTCTCGGGTAAGACTCTCCTCTCAGGTAAGACTCCCCTCTCGGGTAAGACTCCCCTCTCGGGTAAGACTCCCCTCTCGGGTAAGACTCCCATCTCGGGTAAGACTCCCCTCTCGGGTAAGACTCCCGTCTCGGGTAAGACTCCCGTCTCGGGTAAGACTCTCCTCTCGGGTAAGACTCCCCTCTCGGGTAAGACGCCCCTCTCGGGTAAGACTCCCCTCTCTGGTAAGACGCCGTCTCGGGTAAGACTCCCGTCTCGGGTAAGACTCCCGTCTCGGGTAATACGCCCGTCTAGGGTAAGACTCCCGTCTCGGGTAAGACTCCCCCCTCGGGTAAGACGCCCGTCTCGGGTAAAACTCCCCTCTCGGGTAAGACGCCCCTCTCGGGTAAGACTCCCCTCTCGGGTAAAACTCCCCTCTCGGGTAAGACTCCCGTCTCTGGTAAGACTCCCCTCTCGGGTAAGACTCTCGTCTCGGGTAAGACTCCCGTCTCTGGTAAGACTCCCGTCTCGGGTAAGACTCTCCTCTCGGGTAAGACTCTCGTCTCGGGTAAAACTCCCGTCTCGGGTAAGACTCCCGTCTCTGGTAAGACTCCCGTCTCGGGTAAGACTCTCCTCTTGGGTAAAACTCCCATCTCGAGTAAGACTCCCATCTCGGGTAAGACGCCCCTCTCGGGTAAGACGCCCCTCTCGGATAAGACGCCTCTCTCGGTAAGACGCCCCTCTCGGGTAAGACGCCCCTCTCGGGTAAGACGCCCCTCTCGGGTAAGACGCCCCTCTCGGATAAGACGCCCCTCTCGGTAAGACGCCCCTCTTTGGTCGAACGCAGCTTCGTAAAATTATCTATTCTGGACTGAAGCACCCTCTAGCTTTTAGAATTCCTTTTCTTAATCGTACATCACGGGACACAGAGCCATAGTAGTTACTATGTGGGTTATAGTCCACCTTCAGGTGATGGACACTGGCACACCTTAACACAGGAAGTCCACTCCCTATATAACCCCTCCTACTACTGGGAGTACCTCGGTTTTTTTGCCAGTGTCTTAGGTGTTGGTCACAAGTAAAGATGTGCTGTGCTGAGCTCCACTGGAAGATTCCTTTGCTGGGGCAGGCCATGCACCCGGATCCATTCAAAGTGCCTTTTCTAGGCCGAATTGAATGGTACCCGGGCCTCGTATCTGAAGAAACAAGGTTTTGCCTGTAACGCTTCTCTTTTTAGGGAGCTGGACCCCGGGATCCAGTGCTTTGGTGTTTTCAGCCATAAAGATCTACTGGTGGGGTGCTTTACGGGTCCAGGAGTGTGGGTTCTCAGAGGGTCCCCGGTTACTGAAGGTTTGGTAACAGAGCCCACCGTGAGAGGTGAATCATATCCTAACTTGGGTAGAAAACAATATACCTTGCCTATCGTCAGTCTTCATTCCAGGAATAGAGAATTGGCAGGCGGACTACTTGAGTCGCCAACAGTTGTTCCCAGGAGAATGGTCTCTTCACCCCGACATCTTCCTGACAATATGTCAAAAATGGGGAATTCCGGAGGTGGATCTGTTTGCGTCCACGTTCAACAAAAAGATCGACAACTTTGTGTCAGAAACAAAAGATCCGCTGGCATGCGGAACAGATGCCCTGGTATTCCCGTGGAATCAGTTTTCACTGATATATGCATTCCCTCCTGTTCTGCTGCTCCCACCACTTCTTCGCAGGATCAAACAGGAAGGGAAGTTGGTGATTCTTGTGGCCCCGGTGTGGCCCAGGAGATCTTGGTATGCAGAGATCGTAAATATGGTAGTAGGGGTCCCATAGACCCTACCACCACGTCCAGACCTTCTCTCACAAGGTCCGGCATTCCATCCTACCTTAAAAAAGCTAAATTTAATGGTTTGGCTATTGAGACCCACATTCTGAAGAAGCGTGGGCTGTCAGGTTCAGTGGCGTCTACCTTGGTTAATGCAAGGAAGCCGGCCTCCAGAGTCATATTGTCAGGTCACCTGAGACCAGGTGACAGATGCACTCCGTAGGCGTCAGGAGTAGTGGAGGTAGGTAAGGTAGTGGACCCTAGGACTGACTGCTGCGGATTGAACTCTGGGAGGTTCAGGAAGCAGGTCTACTGGATCACTAACACAGATCCCAGTGGCAGCTAGAGCATAGATTCCCCAAGGCATGGAGTCTAAGAGGCAGCGGGTGTTCACCAGAGCCCCTAGTGGTGAGGATGGACTGCGCTGCAGTCTGGCTCCAGGTCGTGGCCCCCAGGGTCTTACAGCTCACGCTCACGATAGACTACAGGAGATAGAGGAAGGAAGCAGCAGGCTAGAACAACAAGGATAGTAAGGGGATATGCAAAGTTGGGGCAACTAGCAGACAAGGACAACAGAGTATATGCCAAAGGTTCAGGTTCACAGGCAAACAGGAATAGTCGAGAACACTCCAAGGTCGGTAAGAGAGACAAACGTAGAGCACACGGGAAACAGGAAGCCAAACACACAATGGTTGATCAGCCAGGTTGGCTTGCAATGCCCAGGTTAATATAGTGTTCCTAATTAGAGGCTGAGGTGGAGCTATGCTGAGGGAAGAATATATATGCAGTCAGGTGAGGGTGGCTGGCCTCTAAAGGAACACATGGAGAGAGGTAAGCTGACAGACACACATTATTGCATAACTATGACACATATATTTTAGAGTCTGGAAAGCATATGTCTCCTGGTGTAAATCCAGGGGTTGGCACCCCAGGAAGTATGTCATAGGTAGAATAGTTGACTTTCTACAGATGGGGTTAGAAATGAAACTGGTCTTAAGTACTATCAAAGGACAGGTTTCGGCCTTGTCAGTATTATTTCAACGACTACTTGCTTCACATTCTTTGGTTTGTAGATTTATTCAGGGGATAACGCGGCTTAATCCTCCGGTTAGGTCACCCCTGAACCCTTGGGACTTGAATTTAGTTCTGTCGGCATTACAGAAACAGCCTTTTGAGCCGATACCACATATTCCCTTGGTCCTCCTGACAAGGTAGCCATATCTTCTGCAAGAAGGGTATCAGAGTTGGCTGCTCTTTCTTGTAAAGAGCCATATTTAATTATTCACAAGCATAAGATAATATGGCGTCCTCATCCTAATTTTCTACCAAAGGTAGTGTCAGGTTTTCATCTAAACCAGGATATTGTCCTGCCTTCATTTTTCCCAGAACCCTGTTCTAAGGAAGAGAAATCACTACATTCTTTGGATGGAGTAAGAGCAGTCAAAGTCTATTTAAGGACGATTGCTCAGATTGGGAAAACAGATATTTTGTTTGTGTTGCCTGATGGTCCTAAAAGAGGACAGGCAGCATGGAAATCTACTATTTCTAAATAGATTTGACAAGTAACTATTCAAGCTTATGGTTTAGAGAGGAAAATTCCACCTTTTCAAATTAAAGTGCACTCCACCAGGGCTGTGCTTCTTGGGCAGTGCATCACCAGGTCTCCATGGCTCAAATCTGCAAGGCCTCAACTTGGTCTTCTGTCCATACATTTGCCAGATTCTATCAGGTAGATGTAAAAGGTCATGAGGATATCGCCTTTGGGCACAGTGTACTGCAGGCAGCAGTATAAATCCTCTGATCTCATGGTGCCCTAATTCTGTTGTGTCTCCCTCCCCTCAGTTGGCATTGCTCGGCCCCCAGCCATCCATTGGAGCTCGGCCCCCAGCCATCCATTGGGGCTCGGCCCCCACCCATCTATTGGAGCTCCGCCCCCAGCCACCCATCGGAGCTCGGTCCCCGGCCACCCATTGGAGCTCGGCCCCCAGCCATCCATTGGAACTCGGCCCCCAGCCATCCATTGGAACTTGGCCCCCAGCCATCCATTGGAGCTCGGCCCCCAGCCATCCATTGGAGCTAGGCCCCCAGCCATCCATTGGAGCTCAGCCCCCAGCCACCCATTGGAGCTCGGCCCCCAGCCATCCATTGGAGCTCGGCCCCCAGCCATCCATTGGAGCTCGGCCCCCAGTTATCCATTAGAGCTCGGCCCCCAGCCATCCATTGGAGCTCGGCCCCCAGCCATCCATTGGAGCTAGGCCTCCAGCCATCCATTGGAGCTCAGCCCCCAGCCACCCATTGGAGCTCGGCCCCCAGCCATCCATTGGAGCTCGGCCCCCAGCCACCCATTGGAGCTCGGCCCCCAGTTATCCATTAGAGCTCAGCCCCCAGCCATCCATTGGAGCTCGGCCCCCAGCCACCCATTGGAGCTCGGCCCCCAGCCACCCATTGGAGCTCAGCCCCCAGCCATCCATTAGAGCTTGGCCCCCAGCCATCCATTGGAGCTCGGCCCCCAGCCATCCATTGGAGCTCGGCCCCCAGCAATCCATTGGAGCTCGGTCCCCAGACACACATTGCAGCTCGGCCCCCAGCCATCCATTGGAGCTCGGCCCCCAGCCATCCATTGGAGCTCGGCCCCCAGCCATCCATTGGAGCTCGGCCCCCAGCCATCGATTGGAGCTAGGCCCCCAGCCATCCATTGGAGCTCGGCCCCCAGCCATCCATTGGAGCTCGGCCCCCAGCCATCCATTGGAGCTAGGCCCCCAGCCATCCATTGGAGCTCGGCCCCCAGCCATCCATTGGAGCTCGGCCCCCAGCCACCCATTGAAGCTCGGCCCCCAGCCATCCATTGGAGCTCGGCCCCCAGCCATCCATTGGAGCTCGGCCCCCAGCCATCCATTGGAGCTCGGCCCCCAGCCATCCATTGGAGCTCGGCCCCCAGCCATCCATTGGAGCTAGGCCCCCAGCCATCCATTGGAGCTCGGCCCCCAGCCACCCATTGAAGCTCGGCCCCCAGCCATCCATTGGAGCTCGGCCCCCAGCCATCCATTGGAGCTAGGCCCCCAGCCATCCATTGGAGCTCGGCCCCCAGCCATCCATTGGAGCTCGGCCCCCAGCCATCCATTGGAGCTCGGCCCCCAGCCATCCATTGGAGCTCGGCCCCCAGCCATCCATTGGAGCTCGGCCCCCAGCCATCCATTGGAGCTCGGCCCCCAGCCATCCATTGGAGCTCCACCCCCAGCCATCCATTGGAGCTCGGCCCCCAGCCACACATTGGAGCTCGGCCCCCAGCTACCTATCGGAGCTCAGCCCCCAGCTACCTATCGGAGCTCGGTCCCCAGACACACATTGGAGCTCAGCCCCCAGCCATCCATTGAAACTTGGCCCCCAGCCACACATTGGAGTTCAGCCCCCAGCCACACATTGGAGTTCAGCCCCCAGCCACACATTGGAGCTCGGCTCCCAGCCACACATTGGAGCTTGGCCCCCAGCCATCCATTGGAGCTTGGCCCCCAGCCATCCATTGGAGCTCGGCCCCCAGCCATCCATTGGAACTAGGCCCCCAGCCATCCATTGGAGCTCGGCCCCCAGCCATTCATTGGAGCTCGGCCCCCAGCCATCGATTGGAGCTAGGCCCCCAGCCATCCATTGGAGCTCGGCCCCCAGCCACCCATTGGAGCTCGGCCTCCAGCCATCCATTGGAGCTCGGCCCCCAGCCATCCATTGGAGCTCGGCCCCCAGCCATCCATTGGAGCTCGGCCCCCAGCCATCCATTGGAGCTCGGCCCCCAGCCATCTATTGGAGCTCGGCCCCCAGCCATCCATTGGAGCTCGGCCCCCAGCAATCCATTGGAGCTCGGCCCCCAGCCACACATTGGAGCTCGGCCCCCAGCTACCTATCGGAGCTCAGCCCCCAGCTACCTATCGGAGTTCAGCCCCCAGACACACATTGGAGCTCAGCCCCCAGCTACCTATCGGAGCTCGGTCCCCAGACACACATTGGAGCTCAGCCCCCAGCCATCCATTGAAACTTGGCCCCCAGCCACACATTGGAGTTCAGCCCCCAGCCACACATTGGAGCTCGGCCCCCAGCCACACACTGGAGTTCGGCCCCCAGCCATCCATTGGAACTTGGCCCCCAGCCATCCATTGGAGCTCGGCCCCCAGCCATCTATTTGAGCTCAGCCCCCAGCCATCCATTGGAGCTCGGCCCCCAGCCATCCATTGGAACTAGGCCCCCAGCCATCCATTGGAGCTTGGCCCCCAGCCATCCATTGGAGCTCGGCCCCCAGCCATCTATTTGAGCTCAGCCCCCAGCCATCCATTGGAGCTCGGCCCCCAGCCATCTATTTGAGCTCAGCCCCCAGCCATCCATTGAAGCTCGGCCCCCAGCCATCCATTGGAGCTCGGCCCCCAGCCATCCATTGGAGCTCGGCCCCCAGCCATCTATTGGAGCTCGGCCCCCAGCCATCCATTGGAGCTCGGCCCCCAGCAATCCATTGGAGCTCGGCCCCCAGCCACACATTGGAGCTCGGCCCCCAGCTACCTATCGGAGCTCAGCCCCCAGCTACCTATCGGAGTTCAGCCCCCAGACACACATTGGAGCTCGGCCCCCAGCCACACATTGGAGTTCGGCCCCCAGCCACACATTGGAGTTCGGCCCCCAGCCATCCATTGGAACTTGGCCCCCAGCCATCCATTGGAGCTCGGCCCCCAGCCATCTATTGGAGTTCGGCCCCCAGCCATCCATTCGAACTTGGCCCCCAGCCATCCATTGGAGCTCGGCCCCCAGCCATCTATTTGAGCTCAGCCCCCAGCCATCCATTGGAGCACGGCCCCCACCCAAGGATTGAAATATGTCCCCCAGCTTTAGTAATGAATAGGGTGAGTGGTGCACATGCTCAGTAGGCTCAGAACACAGATGTGACTTCTCTGTGCCAAGGCTGGCTGCACAGTAGAGGTCTCCAGAGCTGGGATGAAGGTAAGTATTTAGGGGTGGGGCTTCCACCGAGGTGGATGGAAAGGACATGTACACCTGATAGTGGGAGCTCGGATCTGATGTGGAGGACATTGTCCCATCATCCTGTAATATTTGGAGTGAACATTTAAAGCGGAACGAAACCCATCAATTTACCTGATCTAACAAGGCATAGCATGAATGATAAATGTCACAGTTGCTTGTGCTCTCAACTGAACTATCAAGCCATCAGATGGCTGGCGTCATAGCTAAACACATGTGCAGCACCATGGCAACTGCAGATCAAACAAGATGGCAGCTTCCTTAGTTGTAGAGGAGAGGAGGGTTTAGTTCCACTAGGAAACAGATCTGTGTATAGACGTCACTCACCACGCCGGCACCACCGCAAGGAGCCCTATATTACTCAAAAGTGACAGTTATTTTCGGCCAATGACATCCAAATATGAAAGTTGTTCATCTGATAAAGCTTTGTGAATGAAGCCGGATCTCTCTCTTGCTTCCAGTATTACGATGAAGTCTTCAGAGCGCGCTGCGGAAACCTAAAAATCGCCCAGCAGGGTATATGCGGCACAATTCCCAGCATCCTCCAAGTCCACAGGTAAGAGCCGAGGGGGAGGAGATTGGGTGAGAACAGTTATAGTCGGGGGTTGGACAGGTCACAGGAGGGGGAGGAGTTTGGGTGAGAACAGTTATAGTCGGGGGTTGGACAGGTCACAGGAGGAGAAGGAGCTTGGGTGAGAACAGTTATAGTAGGAGGTTGGACAGGTCACAGGAGGGGGAGGAGATTGGGTGAGAACAGTTATAGTCGGGGGTTGGACAGGTCACAGGAGGGGGAGGAGATTGGGTGAGAACAGTTATAGTAGGAGGTTGGACAGGTCACAGGAGGAGGAGGAGTTTGGGTGAGAACAGTTATAGTCGGGGGTTGGACAGGTCACAGGAGGGGGAGGAGATTGGGTGAGAACAGTTATAGTAGGAGGTTGGACAGGTCACAGGAGGGGGAGGAGTTTGGGTGAGAACAGTTATAGTCGGGGGTTGGACAGGTCACAGGAGGAGGAGGAGATTGGGTGAGAACAGTTATAGTCGGGGGTTGGACAGGTCACAGGAGGGGGAGGAGATTGGGTGAGAACAGTTATAGTCGGGGGTTGGACAGGTCACAGGAGGGGGAGGAGTTTGGGTGAGAACAGTTATAGTAGGAGGTTGGACAGGTCACAGGAGGGGGAGGAGTTTGGGTGAGAACAGTTATAGTCGGGGGTTGGACAGGTCACAGGAGGAGGAGGAGTTTGGGTGAGAACAGTTATAGTAGGAGGTTGGACAGGTCACAGGAGGAGGAGGAGCTTGGGTGAGAACAGTTATAGTAGGAGGTTGGACAGGTCACAGGAGGGGGAGGAGTTTGGGTGAGAACAGTTATAGTAGGAGGTTGGACAGGTCACAGGAGGAGGAGGAGCTTGGGTGAGAACAGTTATAGTAGGAGGTTGGACAGGTCACAGGAGGGGGAGGAGTTTGGGTGAGAACAGTTATAGTAGGGGGTTGGACAGGTCACAGGAGGAGGAGGAGATTGGGTGAGAACAGTTATAGTCGGGGGTTGGACAGGTCACAGGAGGAGGAGGAGTTTGGGTGAGAACAGTTATAGTAGGAGGTTGGACAGGTCACAGGAGGAGGAGCTTGGGTGAGAACACTTATAGTAGGGGGTTGGACAGGTCACAGGAGGAGGAGGAGATTGGGTGAGAACAGTTATAGTCGGGGGTTGGACAGGTCACAGGAGGAGGAGGAGTTTGGGTGAGAACAGTTATAGTAGGGGGTTGGACAGGTCACAGGAGGAGGAGGAGTTTTGGTGAGAACAGTTATAGTCGGGGGTTGGACAGGTCACAGGAGGAGGAGGAGTTTGGGTGAGAACAGTTATAGTAGGAGGTTGGACAGGTCACAGGAGGAGGAGCTTGGGTGAGAACAGTTATAGTAGGAGGTTGGACAGGTCACAGGAGGAGGAGGAGCTTGGGTGAGAACAGTTATAGTAGGAGGCTGGACAGGTCACAGGAGGAGGAGGAGATTGGGTGAAAACAGTTATAGTCCGTGGTTGGACAGGTCACAGGAGGAGGAGGAGATTGGGTGAGAACAGTTATAGTCGGGGGTTGGACAGGTCACAGGAGGGGGAGGAGATTGGGTGAGAACAGTTATAGTCGGGGGTTGGACAGGCCACAGGAGGAGGAGGAGCTTGGGTGAGAACAGTTATAGTCGGGGGTTGGACAGGTCACAGGAGGAGGAGGAGTTTGGGTGAGAACAGTTATAGTAGGAGGTTGGACAGGTCACAGGAGGAGGAGGAGATTGGGTGAGAACAGTTATAGTCGGGGGTTGGACAGGTCACAGGAGGAGGAGGAGATTGGGTGAGAACAGTTATAGTCGGGGGTTGGACAGGTCACAGGAGGAGGAGGAGTTTGGGTGAGAACAGTTATAGTCGGGGGTTGGACAGGTCACAGGAGGGGGAGGAGATTAGGTGAGAACAGTTATAGTAGGGGGTTGGACAGGTCACAGGAGGGGGAGGAGATTGGGTGAGAACAGTTATAGTAGGGGGTTGGACAGGTCACAGGTGGAGGAGGAGCTTGGGTGAGAACAGTTATAGTAGGAGGTTGGACAGGTCACAGGAGGAGGAGGAGTTTGGGTGAGAACAGTTATAGTCGGGGGTTGGACTGGTCACAGGAGTGGGAGGAGATTGGGTGGAGAACAGTTATGGTAGGGGGTTGGACAGGTCACAGGAGGAGGAGGAGATTGGGTGGAGAACAGTTATAGTCGGGGGTTGGACAGGTCACAGGAGGGGGAGGAGATTGGGTGAGAACAGTTATAATAGGAGGTTGGACAAGTCACAGGAGGAGGAGGAGATTGGGTGAGAACAGTTATAGTCGGGGGTTGGACAGGTCACAGGAGGGGGAGGAGATTGGGTGGGGAAGCAGTGACTCTGTATTATGTTGTAGGTCTCTTCTGATGTCTCTGGTGGGAGGAGGGCGGAGCAGTGACTGTGTGGGGGCGGAGCAGTGAATGTGTGGGGGCGTAGCAGTGACTGTATTATGTTGTAGGTCTCTTCTGATGTCTCTGGTGGGAGGAGGGCGGAGCAGTGACTGTGTGGGGGCGGAGCAGTGACAGTTTGGGGGCGGAGCAGTGACAGTATTATGTTATAGGTCTCTTCTGATGTCTCTGGTGGGAGGAGTGCGGAGCAGTGACTCTGTGAGGGTGGAGCAGTGACAGTTTGGGGGCGGAGCAGTGACTCTGTGAGGGCGGAGCAGTGACAGTGTAGGGGTGGAGCAGTGACTGTGTGGGGGCGGAGCAGTGACAGTGTAGGGGTGGAGCAGTGACTGTGTGTGTGGGGGCGGAGCAGTGACAGTGTAGGGGTGGAGCAGTGACTGTGTGGGGGCGGAGCAGTGACAGTGTGGGGGCGAAGCAGTGACTCTGTGAGGGCGGAGCAGTGACTGTGGGGGTGGAGCAGTGACTCTGTGAGGGCGGAGCAGTGACAGTGTGGGGGCGGAGCAGTGACTCTGTATTATGTTGTAGGTCTCTTCTGATGTCTCTGGTGGGAGGAGGGCGGAGCAGTGACTCTGTGAGGGCGGAGCAGTGACTGTGGGGGTGGAGCAGTGACTCTGTGAGGGCGGAGCAGTGACAGTGTGGGGGCGGCGCAGTGACTCTGTATTATGTTGTAGGTCTCTTCTGATGTCTCTGGTGGGAGAAGGGCGGAGCAGTGACTCTGTGAGGGTGGAGCCGTGACAGTTTGGGGGCAGAGCAGTGACTGTGTGGGGGCGGAGCAGTGACAGATTGGGGGCGGAGCAGTGACTGTGTGGGGGCGGAGCAGTTACAGTTTGGGGGCGGAGCAGTGACTCTGTATTATGTTGTAGGTCTCTTCTGATGTCTCTGGTGGGAGGAGGGCAGAGAAGTGATTCTGTGAGAGCGGAGCAGTGACTCTGTGAGGGCGGAGCAGTGGCAGTGTGGGGGGGGAGCAGTGACAGTGTGGGGGCGGAGCAGTGACAGTGTGGGGGCGGAGCAGTGACTGTGTGGGGGCGGAGCAGTGACTGTGTGGGGGCGGAGCAGTGACTCTGTGAGGGCGGAGCAGTGACTCTGTGAGGGCGGAGCAGTGACTCTGTGGGGGCGGAGCAGTGACTGTGTGGGGGCGGAGCAGTGACAGATTGGGGGCGGAGCAGTGACTGTGTGGGGGCGGAGCAGTTACAGTTTGGGGGCGGAGCAGTGACTCTGTATTATGTTGTAGGTCTCTTCTGATGTCTCTGGTGGGAGGAGGGCAGAGAAGTGATTCTGTGAGAGCGGAGCAGTGACTCTGTGAGGGCGGAGCAGTGGCAGTGTGGGGGCGGAGCAGTGACAGTGTGGGGGCGGAGCAGTGACTGTGTGGGGGCGGAGCAGTGACTGTGTGGGGGCGGAGCAGTGACTCTGTGAGGGCGGAGCAGTGACTCTGTGAGGGCGGAGCAGTGACTCTGTGGGGGCGGAGCAGTGACTCTGTGAGGGCGGAGCAGTGACAGTGTGGGGGCGGAGCAGTGACAGTGTGGGGGCGGAGCAGTGACTCTGTGAGGGCGGAGCAGTGACAGTGTGAGGGCGGAGCAGTGACAGTGTGGGGGCGGAGCAGTGACTGTGTGGGGGCGGAGCAGTGACAGTGTGGGGGCGGAGCAGTGACTCTGTGAGGGCGGAGCAGTGACAGTGTGGGGGCGGAGCAGTGACAGTGTGGGGGCGGAGCAGTGACAGTGTGGGGGCGGAGCAGTAACTGTGTGGGGGCGGAGCAGTGACTCTGTATTATGTTGTAGGTCTCTTCTGATGTCTCTGATGGGAGGAGTGCAGAGCAGTGACTCTGTGAGGGTGGAGCAGTGACAGTTTGGGGGTGGAGCAGTGACTCTGTGAGGGCGGAGCAGTGACTGTGTGGGGGCGGAGCAGTGACAGTGTAGGGGTGAAGCAGTGACTCTGTGAGGGCGGAGCAGTGACAGTATTATGTTATAGGTCTCTTCTGATGTCTCTGGTGGGAGGAGGGCGGAGCAGTGACTCTGTGAGGGCGGAGCAGTGACAGTGTGGGGGCGGAGCAGTAACTGTGTGGGGGCGGAGCAGTGACTCTGTGAGGGCGGAGCAGTGACTCTGTGAGGGCGGAGCAGTGACAGTGTGGGGGCGGAGCAGTGACTGTGTGGGGGCGGAGCAGTGACTGTGTGGGGGCGGAGCAGTGACTCTGTGAGGGCGGAGCAGTGACTCTGTGAGGGCGGAGCAGTGACTCTGTGGGGGCGGAGCAGTGACTCTGTGAGGGCGGAGCAGTGACAGTGTGGGGGCGGAGCAGTGACTGTGTGGGGGCGGAGCAGTGACTCTGTATTATGTTGTAGGTCTCTTCTGATGTCTCTGGAACGGAACTCGTCTGGCTCTGGATTTGAGAAGTTCTCGCAGTATTTGCACCTGTATAAGAAGCACGCGGACTGCATAGACGCCACTCGTTGTGCAGTGCAGGTATTCACCATATAACATTCAATAACATTAATATATCCCTTCCTAGGGAAGAGGGGGCAGAAAGCCTGCTTCACAAGTGTGGGATGATATCTGTGACTGTACAGCTGAGGAGTGATATTTCTGACGTACAAATGAGGGGGTTAGATCTCTGGTTGTAGAGGTGAGGGGGTTGGATCTCTGGTTGTAGAGGTGAGGGGGTTAGATCTCTGGTTGTAGAGGTGAGGGGGTTGGATCTCTGGTTGTAGAGGTGAGGGGGGTTGGATCTCTGGTTGTAGAGGTGAGGGGGTTGGATCTCTGGTTGTAGAGGTGAGGGGGTTGGATCTCTGGTTGTAGAGGTGAGTGGGTTGGATCTCTGGTTGTAGAGGTGAGGGGGTTAGATCTCTGGTTGTAGAGGTTGGATCTCTGGTTGTAGAGGTGAGGGGGTTGGATCTCTGGTTGTAGAGGTGAGAGGGTTGGATCTCTGGTTGTAGAGGTGAGGGGGTTGGATCTCTGGTTGTAGAGGTGAGGGGGTTGGATCTCTGGTTGTAGAGGTGAGGGGGTTGGATCTCTGGTTGTAGAGGTGAGGGGGTTGGATCTCTGGTTGTAGAGGTGAGGGGCTTGGATCTCTGGTTGTAGAGGTGAGGGGGTTGGATCTCTGGTTGTAGAGGTGAGGGGGTTGGATCTCTGGTTGTAGAGGTTGGATCTCTGGGTGTAGAGGTGAGGGGGGTTGGATCTCTGGTTGTAGAGGTGAAGGGGTTGGATCTCTGGTTGTAGAGGTGAGGGGGTTGGATCTCTGGTTGTAGAGGTGAGGGGGTTGGATCTCTGGTTGTAGAGGTGAGGGGGTTGGATCTCTGGTTGTAAAGGTGAGGGGGTGGGGTCTCTGGTTGTAGAGGTGAGGGGGTTGGATCTCTGGTTGTAGAGGTGAGGGGGTTGGATCTCTGGTTGTAGAGGTGAGGGGGTTGGATCTCTGGTTGTAGAGGTGAGGGGGTTGGATCTCTGGTTGTAGAGGTGAGGGGGTTGGATCTCTGGTTGTAGAGGTGAGGGGGTTGGATCTCTGGTTGTAGAGGTGAGGGGGTTGGATCTCTGGTTGTAGAGGTGAGGGGGTTGGATCTCTGGTTGTAGAGGTGAGGGGGTTGGATCTCTGGTTGTAGAGGTGAGGGGGTTAGATCTCTGGTTGTAAAGGTGGGGGGGGGGGGTGGATCTCTGGTTGTAGAGGTGAGGGGGTTGGATCTCTGGTTGTAGAGGTGGGGGGGGGGTTGGATCTCTGGTTGTTGAGGTGAGGGGGTTGGATCTCTGGTTGTAAAGGTAAGGGGGTTGGATCTCTGGTTGTAGAGGTTGGATCTCTGGTTGTAGAGATGAGGGGGTTGGATCTCTGGTTGTAGAGGTGAGGGGGTTGGATCTCTGGTTGTAAAGGTAAGGGGGTTGGATCTCTGGTTGTAGAGGTTGGATCTCTGGTTGTAGAGGTGAGGGGGTTGGATCTCTGGTTGTAGAGGTGAGGGGGTTGGATCTCTGGTTGTAGAAATGAGGGGGTTGGATTTCTGATTGTAGAGGTGAGGGGGTTGGATCTCTGGTTGTAGAGGTTGGATCTCTGGTTGTAGAGGTGAGGGGGTTGGATCTCTGGTTGTAGAGGTTGGATCTCTGGTTGTAGAAATGAGGGGGTTGGATTTCTGATTGTAGAGGTGAGGGGGTTGGATCTCTGGTTGTAGAGGTGAGGGGGTGGGGTCTCTGGTTGTAGAGGTGAGGGGGTTGGATCTCTGGTTGTAGAGGTGAGGGGGTTGGATCTCTGGTTGTAGAGGTGAGGGGGTTGGATCTCTGGTTGTAGAGGTGAGGGGGGTTGGATCTCTGGTTGTAGAGGTGAGGGGGTTGGATCTCTGGTTGTAGAGGTTGGATCTCTGGTTGTAGAGGTGAGGGGGTTGGATCTCTGGTTGTAGAGGTGAGGGGGTTGGATCTCTGGTTGTAGAGGTGAGGGGGTTGGATCTCTGGTTGTAGAGGTGAGGGGGTTGGATCTCTGGTTGTAAAGGTGAGGGGGTTGGATCTCTGGTTGTAGAGGTGAGGGGGTTGGATCTCTGGTTGTAAAGGTGAGGGGGGTGGATCTCTGGTTGTAGAGGTGAGGGGGTTGGATCTCTGGTTGTAGAGGTGAGGGGGTTGGATCTCTGGTTGTAGAGGGGGGGTTGGATCTCTGGTTGTAGAGGTGAGGGGGTTGGATCTCTGGTTGTAGAGGTTGGATCTCTGGTTGTAGAGGTGAGGGGGTTGGATCTCTGGTTGTAAAGGTGAGGGGGTTAGATCTCTGGTTGTAGAGGTGAGGGGGTTGGATCTCTGGTTGTAGAGGTGAGGGGGTTGGATCTCTGGTTGTAGAGGTGAGGGGGTTGGATCTCTGGTTGTAGAGGTGAGGGGGTTGGATCTCTGGTTGTAGAGGTGAGGGGGTTGGATCTCTGGGTGTAAAGGTGAGGGGGTTGGATCTCTGGTTGTAGAGGTGAGGGGGTTGGATCTCTGGTTGTAGAGGTGAGGGGGTTGGATCTCTGGTTGTAGAGGTGAGGGGGTTGGATCTCTGGATGTAGAGGTGAGGGGGTTGGATCTCTGGTTGTAAAGGTGAGGGGGTTGGATCTCTGGTTGTAGAGGTGAGGGGGTTGGATCTCTGGTTGTAGAGGTGAGGGGGTTGGATCTCTGGTTGTAGAGGTGAGGGGGTTGGATCTCTGGTTGTAGAGGTGAGGGGGTTGGATCTCTGGTTGTAGAGGTGAGAGGGTTGGATCTCTGGTTGTAGAGGTGAGGGGGTTAGATCTCTGGTTGTAGAGGTGAGGGGGTTGGATCTCTGGTTGTAGAGGTGAGGGGGTTAGATCTCTGGTTGTAGAGGTGAGGGGGTTGGATCTCTGGTTGTAGAGGTTGGATCTCTGGTTGTAGAAGTGAGGGGGTTGGATCTCTGGTTGTAGAGGTGAGGGGGTTGGATCTCTGGTTGTAGAGGTGAGGGGGTTGGATCTCTGGTTGTAGAGGTGAGGGGGTTGGATCTCTGGTTGTAGAGGTGAGGGGGTTGGATCTCTGGTTGTAGAGGTGAGGGGGTTGGATCTCTGGTTGTAGAGGTGAGGGGGTTGGATCTCTGGTTGTAAAGGTGAGGGGGTTAGATCTCTGGTTGTAAAGGTGAGGGGGGTGGATCTCTGGTTGTAGAGGTGAGGGGGTTGGATCTCTGGCTGTAGAGGTGAGGGGGTTGGATCTCTGGTTGTAGAGGTTGGATCTCTGGTTGTAGAGGTGAGGGGGTTGGATCTCTGGTTGTAGAGGTGAGGGGGTTGGATCTCTGGTTGTAGAGGTTGGATCTCTGGTTGTAGAGGTTGGATCTCTGGTTGTAAAGGTGAGGGGGTTAGATCTCTGGTTGTAGAGGTGAGGGGGTTGGATCTCTGGTTGTAGAGGTTGGATCTCTGGTTGTAGAGGTGAGGGGGTTGGATCTCTGGTTGTAGAGGTGAGGGGGTTGGATCTCTGGTTGTAGAGGTGAGGGGGTTGGATCTCTGGTTGTAGAGGTGAGGGGGTTGGATCTCTGGCTGTAAAGGTGAGGGGGTTGGATCTCTGGTTGTAGAGGTGAGGGGGTTGGATCTCTGGTTGTAAAGGTGAGGGGGTTAGATCTCTGGTTGTAGAGGTGAGGGGGTTGGATCTCTGGTTGTAGAGGTGAGAGGGTTGGATCTCTGGCTGTAGAGGTGAGGGGGTTGGATCTCTGGTTGTAGAGGTTGGATCTCTGGTTGTAGAGGTGAGGGGATTGGATCTCTGGTTGTAGAGGTGAGGGGGTTAGATCTCTGGTTGTAGAGGTGAGGGGGTTGGATCTCTGGTTGTAGAGGTGAGGGGGTTAGATCTCTGGTCGTAGAGGTTGGATCTCTGGTTGTAGAGGTGAGGGGGTTGGATCTCTGGTTGTAGAGGTGAGGGGGTTGGATCTCTGGTTGTAGAGGTGAGGGGGTTGGATCTCTGATTGTAGAGGTGAGGGGGTTGGATCTCTGGTTGTAGAGGTGAGGGGGTTGGATCTCTGGTTGTAGAGGTGAGGGGGTTGGATCTCTGGTTGTAGAGGTGAGGGGGTTGGATCTCTGGTTGTAGAGGTGAGGGGGTTGGATCTCTGGTTGTAGAGGTGAGGGGGTTGGATCTCTGGTTGTAGAGGTGAGGGGGTTGGATCTCTGGTTGTAAAGGTGAGAGGGTTGGATCTCTGGTTGTAAAGGTGAGGGGGTTAGATCTCTGGTTGTAGAGGTGAGGGGGTTAGATCTCTGGCTGTAAAGGTGAGGGGGTTGGATCTCTGGTTGTAGAGGTTGGATCTCTGGTTGTAGAGGTGAGGGGGTTGGATCTCTGGTTGTAGAGGTGAGGGGGTTGGATCTCTGGTTGTAAAGGTGAGGGGGTTAGATCTCTGGTTGTAGAGGTGAGGGGGTTAGATCTCTGGCTGTAAAGGTGAGGGGGTTGGATCTCTGGTTGTAGAGGTTGGATCTCTGGTTGTAGAGGTGAGGGGGTTGGATCTCTGGTTGTAGAGGTGAGGGGGTTGGATCTCTGGTTGTAGAGGTTGGATCTCTGGTTGTAGAGGTGAGGGGGTTGGATCTCTGGTTGTAGAGGTGAGGGGGTTGGATCTCTGGTTGTAGAGGTGAGGGGGTTGGATCTCTGGTTGTAGAGGTGAGGGGGTTGGATCTCTGGTTGTAGAGGTGAGGGGGTTGGATCTCTGGTTGTAGAGGTGAGGGGGTTGGATCTCTGGTTGTAAAGGTGAGGGGGTTAGATCTCTGGTTGTAAAGGTGAGGGGGGTGGATCTCTGGTTGTAGAGGTGAGGGGGTTGGATCTCTGGTTGGATCTCTGGTTGTAGAGGTGAGGGGGTTGGATCTCTGGTTGTAGAGGTGAGGGGGTTGGATCTCTGGATGCAGAGGTGAGGGGGTTGGATCTCTGGTTGGATCTCTGGTTGTAGAGGTGAGGGGGTTGGATCTCTGGTTGTAGAGGTGAGGGGGTTGGATCTCTGGATGTAGAGGTGAGGGGGTTGGATCTCTGGTTGTAGAGGTGAGGGGGTTGGATCTCTGGTTGTTGAGGTGTGGGGGTTGGATCTCTGGTTGTAGAGGTGAGGGGGTTGGATCTCTGGTTGTAAAGGTGAGGGGGTTGGATCTCTGGTTGTAGAGGTTGGATCTCTGGTTGTAGAGGTGAGGGGGTTGGATCTCTGGTTGTAGAGATGAGGGGGTTGGATCTCTGGTTGTAGAGGTGAGGGGGTTGGATCTCTGGTTGTAGAGGTGAGGGGGTTGGATCTCTGGTTGTAGAGGTGAGGGGGTTGGATCTCTGGTTGTAGAGGTTGGATCTCTGGTTGTAGAGGTGAGGGGGTTGGATCTCTGGTTGTAGAGGTGAGGGGGTTGGATCTCTGGTTGTAGAGGTGAGGGGGTTGGATCTCTGGTTGTAGAGGTGAGGGGGTTGGATCTCTGGTTGTAGAGGTGAGGGGGTTGGATCTCTGGTTGTAAAGGTGGGGGGGTTGGATCTCTGGTTGTAGAGGTTGGATCTCTGGTTGTAGAGGTGAGGGGGTTGGATCTCTGGTTGTAGAGATGAGGGGGTTGGATCTCTGGTTGTAGAGGTGAGGGGGTTGGATCTCTGGTTGTAGAGGTGAGGGGGTTGGATCTCTGGTTGTAGAGGTGAGGGGGTTGGATCTCTGATTGTAGAGGTGAGGGGGTTGGATCTCTGGTTGTAGAGGTGAGGGGGTTGGATCTCTGGTTGTAGAGGTAAGGGGGTTGGATCTCTGGTTGTAGAGGTTGGATCTCTGGTTGTAGAGGTGAGGGGGTTGGATCTCTGGTTGTAGAGGTGAGGGGGTTGGATCTCTGGTTGTAAAGGTGAGGGGGGTGGATCTCTGGTTGTAGAGGTTGGATCTCTGGTTGTAGAGGTGAGGGGGTTGGATCTCTGGTTGTAGAGGTGAGAGGGTTGGATCTCTGGTTGTAGAGGTGAGGGGGGTTGGATCTCTGGTTGTAGAGGTTAGGGGGTTGGATCTCTGGTTGTAGAGGTGAGGGGGTTGGATCTCTGGTTGTAGAGGTGAGGGGGTTGGATCTCTGGTTGTAGAGGTGAGGGGGTTGGATCTCTGGTTGTAGAGGTGGGGGGGGGGGTTGGATCTCTGGTTGTAGAGGTGAGGGGGTTGGATCTCTGGTTGTAGAGGTGAGGGGGTTGGATCTCTGGTTGTAGAGGTGGGGGGGGGGGTTGGATCTCTGGTTGTTGAGGTGTGGGGGTTGGATCTCTGGTTGTAGAGGTGAGGGGGTTGGATCTCTGGTTGTAAAGGTGAGGGGGTTGGATCTCTGGTTGTAGAGGTGAGGGGGTTGGATCTCTGGTTGTAGAGGTTGGATCTCTGGTTGTAGAGGTGAGGGGGTTGGATCTCTGGTTGTAGAGGTGAGGGGGTTGGATCTCTGGTTGTAGAGGTGGGGGGGTTGGATCTCTGGTTGTAGAGGTGAGGGGGTTGGATCTCTGGTTGTAGAGGTGAGGGGGTTGGATCTCTGGTTGTAGAGGTGGGGGGGTTGGATCTCTGGTTGTAGAGGTGAGGGGGTTGGATCTCTGGTTGTAGAGGTGAGGGGGTTGGATCTCTGGTTGTAGAGGTGAGGGGGTTGGATCTCTGGTTGTAGAGGTGAGAGGGTTGGATCTCTGGTTGTAGAGGTTGGATCTCTGGTTGTAGAGGTGAGGGGGTTGGATCTCTGGTTGTAGAGGTGGGGGGGGTGGATCTCTGGTTGTAGAGGTGAGGGGGTTGGATCTCTGGTTGTAGAGGTGAGGGGGTTGGATCTCTGGTTGTAGAGGTGAGGGGGTTAGATCTCTGGTTGTAGAGGTGAGGGGGTTGGATCTCTGGTTGTAGAGGTGAGGGGGTTGGATCTCTGGTTGTAGAGGTGAGGGGGTTGGATCTCTGGTTGTAGAGGTTGGATCTCTGGTTGTAGAGGTGAGGGGGTTGGATCTCTGGTTGTAGAGGTGAGGGGGTTGGATCTCTGGTTGTAGAGGTGAGGGGGTTGGATCTCTGGTTGTAGAGGTTGGATCTCTGGTTGTAGAGGTGAGGGGGTTGGATCTCTGGTTGTAGAGGTGAGGGGGTTGGATCTCTGGTTGTAGAGGTGAGGGGGTTGGATCTCTGGTTGTAGAGGTTGGATCTCTGGTTGTAGAGGTGTGGGGGTTGGATCTCTGGTTGTAGAGGTTGGTTCTCTGGTTGTAGAGGTGTGGGGGTTGGATCTCTGGTTGTAGAGGTTGGATCTCTGGTTGTAGAGGTGTGGGGGTTGGATCTCTGGTTGTAGAGGTGAGGGGGTTGGATCTCTGGTTGTAGAGGTGAGGGGGTTGGATCTCTGGTTGTAGAGGTTGGTTCTCTGGTTGTAGAGGTGTGGGGGTTGGATCTCTGGTTGTAGAGGTTGGTTCTCTGGTTGTAGAGGTGTGGGGGTTGGATCTCTGGTTGTAGAGGTTGGATCTCTGGTTGTAGAGGTGTGGGGGTTGGATCTCTGGTTGTAGAGGTGAGGGGGTTGGATCTCTGGTTGTAGAGGTGAGGGGGTTGGATCTCTGGTTGTAGAGGTGAGGGGGTTGGATCTCTGGTTGTAGAGGTGAGGGGGTTGGATCTCTGGTTGTAGAGGTGAGGGGGTTAAATCTCTGGTTGTAGAGGTTGGATCTCTGGTTGTAGAGGTGAGGGGGTTGGATCTCTGGTTGTAGAGGTGAGGGGGTTGGATCTCTGGTTGTAGAGGTGGGGGGGTTGGATCTCTGGTTGTAGAGGTGAGGGGGTTGGATCTCTGGTTGTAGAGGTGAGGGGGTTGGATCTCTGGTTGTAGAGGTGAGGGGGTTGGATCTCTGGTTGTAGAGGTGAGGGGGTTGGATCTCTGGTTGTAGAGGTGAGGGGGTTGGATCTCTGGTTGTAGAGGTGAGGGGGTTGGATCTCTGGTTGTAAAGGTGAGGGGGTTAGATCTCTGGTTGTAAAGGTGAGGGGGGTGGATCTCTGGTTGTAGAGGTGAGGGGGTTGGATCTCTGGTTGGATCTCTGGTTGTAGAGGGTGGGGGGGGGTTGGATCTCTGGTTGTTGAGGTGTGGGGGTTGGATCTCTGGTTGTAGAGGTGAGGGGGTTGGATCTCTGGTTGTAAAGGTGAGGGGGTTGGATCTCTGGTTGTAGAGGTTGGATCTCTGGTTGTAGAGGTGAGGGGGTTGGATCTCTGGTTGTAGAGGTGAGGGGGTTGGATCTCTGGTTGTAAAGGTGAGGGGGTTGGATCTCTGGTTGTAGAGGTGAGGGGGTTGGATCTCTGGTTGTAGAGGTGAGGGGGTTGGATCTCTGGTTGTAGAGGTTGGATCTCTGGTTGTAGAGGTGAGGGGGTTGGATCTCTGGTTGTAGAGGTGAGGGGGTTGGATCTCTGGTTGTAGAGGTGAGGGGGGTTGGATCTCTGGTTGTAGAGGTGAGGGAGGTTGGATCTCTGGTTGTAGAGGTGAGGGGGTTGGATCTCTTGTTGTAGAGGTGAGGGGGTTGGATCTCTGGTTGTAAAGGTGAGGGGGGTGGATCTCTGGTTGTAGAGGTGAGGGGGTTGGATCTCTGGTTGGATCTCTGGTTGTAGAGGTGGGGGGGGGGGTTGGATCTCTGGTTGTTGAGGTGTGGGGGTTGGATCTCTGGTTGTAGAGGGTGTGGGGGTTGGATCTCTGGTTGTAGAGGTGAGGGGGTTGGATCTCTGGTTGTAAAGGTGAGGGGGTTGGATCTCTGGTTGTAGAGGTGAGGGGGTTGGATCTCTGGTTGTAGAGGTTGGATCTCTGGTTGTAGAGGTGAGGGGGTTGGATCTCTGGTTGTAGAGGTGAGGGGGTTGGATCTCTGGTTGTAGAGGTGAGAGGGTTGGATCTCTGGTTGTAGAGGTTGGATCTCTGGTTGTAGAGGTGAGGGGGTTGGATCTCTGGTTGTAGAGATGAGGGGGTTGGATCTCTGGTTGTAGAGGTGGGGAGGTTGGATCTCTGGTTGTAGAGGTGAGGGGGTTGGATCTCTGGTTGTAGAGGTGAGGGGGTTGGATCTCTGGTTGTAGAGGTGAGGGGGTTAGATCTCTGGTTGTAGAGGTGAGGGGGTTGGATCTCTGGTTGTAGAGGTGAGGGGGTTGGATCTCTGGTTGTAGAGGTTGGATCTCTGGTTGTAGAGGTGAGGGGGTTGGATCTCTGGTTGTAGAGGTGAGGGGGTTGGATCTCTGGTTGTAGAGGTGAGGGGGTTGGATCTCTGGTTGTAGAGGTTGGATCTCTGGTTGTAGAGGTGAGGGGGTTGGATCTCTGGTTGTAGAGGTGAGGGGGTTGGATCTCTGGTTGTAGAGGTGAGGGGTTGGATCTCTGGTTGTAGAGGTGAGGGGGTTGGATCTCTGGTTGTAGAGGTTGGATCTCTGGTTGTAGAGGTGGGGGGGTTAGATCTCTGGTTGTAGAGGTGAGGGGGTTGGATCTCTGGTTGTAGAGGTGAGGGGGTTGTATCTCTGGTTGAGGAGGTGTGGGGTTGGATCTCTGGTTGTAGAGGTGAGGGGGTTGGATCTCTGGTTGTAGAGGTGAGAGGGTTGGATCTCTGGTTGTAGAGGTGAGAGGGTTGGATCTCTGGTTGTAGAGGTGAGGGGGTTAGATCTCTGGTTGTAGAGGTGCGGGGGTTGGGTCTCTGGTTGTAGAGGTGAGGGGGTTGGATCTCTGGTTGTAGAGGTGAGGGGGTTGGATCTCTGGTTGTAGAGGTGAGGGGGTTGGATCTCTGGTTGTAGAGGTGAGGGGGTTGGATCTCTGGTTGTAGAGGTGGGGGGGTTGGATCTCTGGTTGTAGAGGTGAGGGGGTTGGATCTCTGGTTGTAGAGGTGAGGGGGTTGGATCTCTGGTTGTAGAGGTGAGGGGGTTGGATCTCTGGTTGTAGAGGTTGGATCTCTGGTTGTAGAGGTGAGGGGGTTGGATCTCTGGTTGTAGAGGTGAGGGGGTTGGATCTCTGGTTGTAGAGGTGAGGGGGGTTGGATCTCTGGTTGTAGAGGTGAGGGAGGTTGGATCTCTGGTTGTAGAGGTGAGGGGGTTGGATCTCTTGTTGTAGAGGTGAGGGGGTTGGATCTCTGGTTGTAAAGGTGAGGGGGGTGGATCTCTGGTTGTAGAGGTGAGGGGGTTGGATCTCTGGTTGGATCTCTGGTTGTAGAGGTGAGGGGGTTGGATCTCTGGTTGTTGAGGTGTGGGGGTTGGATCTCTGGTTGTAGAGGTGAGGGGGTTGGATCTCTGGTTGTAAAGGTGAGGGGGTTGGATCTCTGGTTGTAGAGGTGAGGGGGTTGGATCTCTGGTTGTAGAGGTTGGATCTCTGGTTGTAGAGGTGAGGGGGTTGGATCTCTGGTTGTAGAGGTGAGGGGGTTGGATCTCTGGTTGTAGAGGTTGGATCTCTGGTTGTAGAGGTGAGGGGGTTGGATCTCTGGTTGTAGAGATGAGGGGGTTGGATCTCTGGTTGTAGAGGTGGGGAGGTTGGATCTCTGGTTGTAGAGGTGAGGGGGTTGGATCTCTGGTTGTAGAGGTGAGGGGGTTGGATCTCTGGTTGTAGAGGTGAGGAGGTTGGATCTCTGGTTGTAGAGGTTGGATCTCTGGTTGTAGAGGTGAGGGGGTTGGATCTCTGGTTGTAGAGGTGAGGGGGTTGGATCTCTGGTTGTAGAGGTGAGGGGGTTGGATCTCTGGTTGTAGAGGTTGGATCTCTGGTTGTAGAGGTGAGGGGGTTGGATCTCTGGTTGTAGAGGTGAGGGGGTTGGATCTCTGGTTGTAGAGGTGAGGGGGTTGGATCTCTGGTTGTAGAGGTGAGGGGGTTGGATCTCTGGTTGTAGAGGTGAGGGGGTTGGATCTCTGGTTGTAGAGGTGAGGGGGTTGGATCTCTGGTTGTAGAGGTTGGATCTCTGGTTGTAGAGGTGAGGGGGTTGGATCTCTGGTTGTAGAGGTGAGGGGGTTGGATCTCTGGTTGTAGAGGTGAGGGGGTTGGATCTCTGGTTGTAGAGGTTGGATCTCTGGTTGTAGAGGTGAGGGGGTTGGATCTCTGGTTGTAGAGGTGAGGGGGTTGGATCTCTGGTTGTAGAGGTGAGGGGGTTGGATCTCTGGTTGTAGAGGTTGGATCTCTGGTTGTAGAGGTGAAGGGGTTGGATCTCTGGTTGTAGAGGTGAGGGGGTTGGATCTCTGGTTGTAGAGGTGAGGGGGTTGGATCTCTGGTTGTAGAGGTGAGGGGGTTGGATCTCTGGTTGTAGAGGTGAGGGGGTTGGATCTCTGGTTGTAAAGGTGAGGGGGGTGGATCTCTGGTTGTAGAGGTGAGGGGGTTGGATCTCTGGTTGTAGAGGTGAGGGGGTTGGATCTCTGGTTGTAGAGATGAGGGGGTTGGATCTCTGGTTGTAGAGGTGAGGGGGTTGGATCTCTGGTTGTAGAGGTGAGGGGGTTGGATCTCTGGTTGTAGAGGTGAGGGGGTTAGATCTCTGGTTGTAAAGGTGAGGGGGGTGGATCTCTGGTTGTAGAGGTGAGGGGGTTGGATCTCTGGTTGTAGAGGTGAGGGGGTTGGATCTCTGGTTGTAGAGATGAGGGGGTTGGATCTCTGGTTGTAGAGGTGAGGGGGTTGGATCTCTGGTTGTAGAGGTGAGGGGGTTGGATCTCTGGTTGTAGAGGTGAGGGGGTTAGATCTCTGGTTGTAAAGGTGAGGGGGGTGGATCTCAGGTTGTAGAGGTGAGGGGGTTGGATCTCTGGTTGGATCTCTGGTTGTAGAGGTGGGGGGGGGGTTGGATCTCTGGTTGGTGAGGTGTGGGGGTTGGATCTCTGGTTGTAGAGGTGAGGGGGTTGGATCTCTGGTTGTAAAGGTGAGGGGGTTGGATCTCTGGTTGTAGAGGTTGGATCCCTGGTTGTAGAGGTGAGGGGGTTGGATCTCTGGTTGTAGAGGTGAGGGGGTTGGATCTCTGGTTGTAGAGGTGAGGGGGTTGGATCTCTGGTTGTAGAGGTGAGGGGGTTGGATCTCTGGTTGTAGAGGTGAGGGAGTTGGATCTCTGGTTGTAGAGGTGAGGGGGTTGGATCTCTGGTTGTAGAGGTGAGGGGGTTAGATCTCTGGTTGTAGAGGTGAGGGGGTTGGATCTCTGGTTGTAGAGGTTGGATCTCTGGTTGTAGAGGTGAGGGGGTTGGATCTCTGGTTTTAGAGGTTTGATCTCTGGTTGTAGAGGTGAGGGGGTTGGATCTCTGGTTGTAGAGGGGGGGGTTAGATCTCTGGTTGTAGAGGTGAGGGGGTTGGATCTCTGGTTGTAGAGGTGAGGGGGTTGGATCTCTGGTTGTAGAGGTGAGGGGGTTGGATCTCTGGTTGTAGAGGTGAGGGGGTTAGATCTCTGGTTGTAGAGGTGAGGGGGGTTGGATCTCTGGTTGTAGAGGTGAGGGGGTTGGATCTCTGGTTGTAGAGGTGAGAGGGTTGGATCTCTGGTTGTAGAGGTGAGGGGGTTGGATCTCTGGTTGTAGAGGTGAGGGGGTTGGATCTCTGGTTGTAGAGGTTGGATCTCTGGTTGTAGAGATGAGGGGGTTGGATCTCTGGTTGTAGAGGTTGGATCTCTGGTTGTAGAGGTGGGGGGGTTGGATCTCTGGTTGTAGAGGTGAGGGGGTTGGATCTCTGGTTGTAGAGGTGAGGGGGTTGGATCTCTGGTTGTAGAGGTGAGGGGGTTGGATCTCTGGTTGTAAAGGTGAGGGGGTTGGATCTCTGGTTGTAGAGGTGAGGGGGTTGGATCTCTGGTTGTAGAGGTGAGGGGGTTGGATCTCTGGTTGTAGAGGTGAGGGGGTTGGATCTCTGGTTGTAGAGGTGAGGGGGTTGGATCTCTGGTTGTAGAGGTGAGGGGGTTGGATCTCTGGTTGTAGAGGTTGGATCTCTGGTTGTAGAGGTGAGGGGGTTGGATCTCTGGTTGTAGAAGTGAGGGGGTTGGATCTCTGGTTGTAGAGGTTGGATCTCTGGTTGTAGAGGTGAGGGGGTTGGATCTCTGGTTGTAGAGGTGAGAGGGTTGGATCTCTGGTTGTAGAGGTGAGAGGGTTGGATCTCTGGTTGTAGAGGTGAGGGGGTTGGATCTCTGGTTGTAGAGGTGAGGGGGTTGGATCTCTGGTTGTAGAGGTGTGGGGGTTGGATCTCTGGTTGTAGAGGTTGGATCTCTGAATGTAGAGGTGAGGGGGTTGGATCTCTGGTTGTAGAGGTTGGATCTCTGGTTGTAGAGGTGAGGGGGTTGGATCTCTGGTTGTAGAGGTGAGGGGGTTGGATCTCTGGTTGTAGAGGTGAGGGGGTTGGATCTCTGGTTGTAGAGGTGAGGGGGTTGGATCTCTGGTTGTAGAGGCGAGGGGGTTGGATCTCTCGTTGTAGAGGTTGGATCTCTGGTTGTAGAGGTAAGGGGATTGGATCTCTGGTTGTAGAGGTGAGGGGGTTGGATCTCTGGTTGTAGAGGTGGGGGGGGGGTTGGATCTCTGGTTGTAGAGGTGAGGGGGTTGGATCTCTGGTTGTAGAGGTGGGGGGGTTGGATCTCTGGTTGTAGAGGTGAGGGGGTTGGATCTCTGGTTGTAGAGGTGAGGGGGTTGGATCTCTGGTTGTAGAGGCGGGGGGGGTTGGATCTCTGGTTGTAGAGGTGAGGGGGTTGGATCTCTGGTTGTAGAGGTGAGGGGGTTGGATCTCTGGTTGTAGAGGTGAGGGGGTTGGATCTCTGGCTGTAGAGGTGAGGGGGTTGGATCTCTGGTTGTAGAGGTGTGGGGGTTGGATCTCTGGCTGTAGAGGTGAGGGGGTTGGATATCTGGTTGTAGAGGTGAGAGGGTTGGATCTCTGGTTGTAGAGGTTGGATCTCTGGTTGTAGAGGTGAGAGGGTTGGATCTCTGGTTGTAGAGGTGAGGGGGTTAGATCTCTGGTTGTAAAGGTGAGGGGGTTGGATCTCTGGTTGTAGAGGTGAGGGGGTTGGATCTCTGGTTGTAAAGGTGAGGGGGTTGGATCTCTGGTTGTAGAGGTTGGATCTCTGGTTGTAGAGGTGAGGGGGTTAGATCTCTGGTTGTAAAGGTGAGGGGGTTGGATCTCTGGTTGTAGAGGTGAGGGGGTTGGATCTCTGGTTGTAGAGGTTGGATCTCTGGTTGTAGAGGTGAGGGGGTTGGATCTCTGGTTGTAGAGGTGAGGGGGTTGGATCTCTGGTTGTAGAGGTTGGATCTCTGGTTGTTGAGGTGAGGGGGTTGGATCTCTGGTTGTAGAGGTGAGGGGGTTGGATCTCTGATTGTAGAGGTGAGGGGGTTGGATCTCTGGTTGTAGAGGTGAGGGGGTTGGATCTCTGGTTGTAGAGGTGAGGGGGTTGGATCTCTGGTTGTAGAGGTGGGGGGTTTGGATCTCTGGTTGTAGAGGTGAGGGGGTTGGATCTCTGGTTGTAGAGGTGAGGGGGTTGGATCTCTGGTTGTAGAGGTGAGGGGGTTAGATCTCTGGTTGTAGAGGTGAGGGGGTTGGATCTCTGGTTGTAGAGGTGAGGGGGTTGGATCTCTGGTTGTAGAGGTGTGGGGGTTGGATCTCTGGCTGTAGAGGTGAGGGGGTTGGATCTCTGGTTGTAGAGGTGTGGGGGTTGGATCTCTGGCTGTAGAGGTGAGGGGGTTGGATATCTGGTTGTAGAGGTGAGGGGGTTGGATCTCTGGTTGTAGGGGTGAGGGGGTTGGATCTCTGGATGTAGAGGTGAGGGGGTTGGATCTCTGGTTGTAGAGGGGGGGGTTGGATCTCTGGATGTAGAGGTGAGGGGGTTGGATCTCTGGTTGTAGAGGTGAGGGGGTTGGATCTCTGGTTGTAGAGGTGAGGGGGGTTGGATCTCTGGTTGTAGAGGTTGGATCTCTGGTTGTAGAGGTGAGGGGGTTGGATCTCTCATGGTAGAGGTGAGGGGGTTGGATCTCTGGTTGTAGAGGTGAGGGGGTTGGATCTCTGGTTGTAGAGGTGAGGGGGTTGGATCTCTGGTTGTAGAGGTGAGGGGGTTGGATCTCTGGTTGTAGAGGTGGGGGGGTTGGATCTCTGGTTGTAGAGGTGAGGGGGTTGGATCTCTGGTTGTAGAGGTGAGGGGGTTGGATCTCTGGTTGTAGAGGTGAGAGGGTTGGATCTCTGGTTGTAGAGGTGAGGGGGTTGGATCTCTGGTTGTAGAGGTGAGAGGGTTGGATCTCTGGTTGTAGAGGTGAGGGGGTTGGATCTCTGGTTGTAGAGGTGAGGGGGTTGGATCTCTGGTTGTAGAGGTGAGGGGGTTGGATCTCTGGTTGTAGAGGGGGGGAGTTGGATCTCTGGTTGTAGAGGTGAGGGGGTTGGATCTCTGGATGTAGAGGTGAGGGGGTTGGATCTCTGGATGTAGAGGTGAGGGGGTTGGATCTCTGGTTGTAGAGGTGAGGGGGTTGGATCTCTGGTTGTAGAGGTGAGGGGGTTGGATCTCTGGTTGTAGAGGTTGGATCTCTGGTTGTAGAGGTGAGGGGGTTGGATCTCTGGTTGTAGAGGTGAGGGGGTTGGATCTCTGGTTGTAGAGGTGAGGGGGTTTGATCTCTGGTTGTAGAGGTGAGGGGGTTGGATCTCTGGTTGTAGAGGTTGGTTCTCTGGTTGTAGAGGTGAGGGGGTTGGATCTCTGGTTGTAGAGGTTGGATCTCTGGTTGTAGAGGTGAGGGGGTTGGATCTCTGGTTGTAGAGGTGAGGGGGTTGGATCTCTGGTTGTAGAGGTTGGTTCTCTGGTTGTAGAGGTGAGGGGTTGGATCTCTGGTTGTAGAGGTTGGATCTCTGGTTGTAGAGGTGAGGGGGTTGGATCTCTGGTTGTAGAGGTTGGATCTCTGGTTGTAGAGGTGAGGGGGTTGGATCTCTGGTTGTAGAGGTGAGGGGGTTGGATCTCTGGTTGTAGAGGTGAGGGGGTTGGATCTCTGGTTGTAGAGGTGAGGGGGTTGGATCTCTGGTTGTAGAGGTGAGGGGGTTGGGTCTCTGGTTGTAGAGGTTGGTTCTCTGGTTGTAGAGGTGAGGGGGTTGGATCTCTGGTTGTAGAGGTTGGATCTCTGGTTGTAGAGGTGAGGGGGTTGGATCTCTGGTTGTAGAGGTGAGGGGGTTGGATCTCTGGTTGTAGAGGTGAGGGGGTTGGATCTCTGGTTGTAGAGGTGAGGGGGTTGGATCTCTGGTTGTAGAGGTGAGGGGGTTGGATCTCTGGTTGTAGAGGTGAGGGGGTTAGATCTCTGGTTGTAGAGGTGAGGGGGTTGGATCTCTGGTTGTAGAGGTGAGGGGGTTAGATCTCTGGTTGTAGAGGTGAGGGGGTTGGATCTCATCTCTGGTTGTAGAGGTGAGGGGGTCAGATCTCTGGTTGTAGAGGTGAGGGGGTTGGTTCTCTGGTTGTAGAGGTTGGTTCTCTGGTTGTAGAGGTGAGGGGGTTGGATCTCTGGTTGTAGAGATGAGGGGGTTGGATCTCTGGTTGTAGAGGTGAGGGGGTTGGTTCTCTGGTTGTAGAGGTGAGGGGGTTGGATCTCTGGTTGTAGAGGTGAGGGGTTTGGATCTCTGGTTGTAGAGGTTGGATCTCTGGTTGTAGAGGTGAGGGGGTTGGATCTCTGGTTGTAGAGGTGGGGGTGTTGGATCTCTGGTTGTAGAGGTGAGGGGGTTGGATCTCTGGTTGTAGAGGTGGGGGGGTTGGATCTCTGGTTGTAGAGGTGAGGGGGTTGGATCTCTGGTTGTAGAGGTGAGGGGGTTGGATCTCTGGTTGTAGAGGTTGGATCTCTGGTTGTAGAGGTGAGGGGGTTGGATCTCTGGTTGTAGAGGTGAGGGGGTGGGGTCTCTGGTTGTAGAGGTGAGGGGGTTGGATCTCTGGTTGTAGAGGTGAGGGGGTTGGATCTCTGGTTGTAGAGGTGAGGGGGTTGGATCTCTGGTTGTAGAGGTGAGGGGGTTGGATCTCTGGTTGTAGAGGTGAGGGGGTTGGATCTCTGGTTGTAGAGGTGAGGGGGTGGGGTCTCTGGTTGTAGAGGTGAGGGGGTTGGATCTCTGGTTGTAGAGATGAGGGGGTGGGGTCTCTGGTTGTAGAGGTGAGGGGGTTGGATCTCTGGTTGTAGAGGTGAGGGGGTGGGGTCTCTGGTTGTAAAGGTGAGGGGGTTGGATCTCTGGTTGTAGAGATGAGGGGGTGGGGTCTCTGGTTGTAGAGGTGAGGGGGTTGGATCTCTGGTTGTAGAGGTTGGATCTCTGGATGTAGAGGTGAGGGGGTTGGATCTCTGGTTGTAGAGGTGAGGGGGTTGGATCTCTGGTTGTAGAGGTGGGGGGGTTGGATCTCTGGTTGTAGAGGTGAGGGGGTTGGATCTCTGGTTGTAGAGATGAGGGGGTGGGGTCTCTGGTTGTAGAGGTGAGGGGGTTGGATCTCTGGTTGTAGAGGTGAGAGGGTTGGATCTCTGGTTGTAGAGGTGAGGGGGTTGGATCTCTGGTTGTAGAGGTGAGGGGGTTGGATCTCTGGTTGTAGAGGTGAGGGGGTTGGATCTCTGGTTGTAGAGGTGAGGGGGTTGGATCTCTGGTTGTAGAGATGAGGGGGTGGGGTCTCTGGTTGTAGAGGTGAGGGGGTTGGATCTCTGGTTGTAGAGGTGAGGGGGTTGGATCTCTGGTTGTAGAGGTGAGGGGGTTGGATCTCTGGTTGTAGAGGTGAGGGGGTTGGATCTCTGGTTGTAGAGGTGAGGGGGTTGGATCTCTGGTTGTAGAGGTGAGGGGGTTGGATCTCTGGTTGTAGAGGTGAGGGGGTTGGATCTCTGGTTGTAGAGATGAGGGGGTTGGATCTCTGGTTGTAGAGGTGGGGGGGGGGTTGGATCTCTGGTTTTAGAGGTGAGAGGGTTGGATCTCTGGTTGTAGAGGTTGGATCTCTGGTTGTAGAGGTGAGGGGGTTGGATCCCTGGTTGTAGAGGTGAGGGGGTTGGATCTCTGGTTGTAGAGGTGAGGGGGTTGGATCTCTGGTTGTAGAGGTGAGGGGGTTGGATCTCTGGTTGTAGAGGTGAGGGGGTTGGATCTCTGGTTGTAGAGGTGAGGGGGTTGGATCTCTGGTTGTAGAGGTGAGGGGGTTGGATCTCTGGTTGTAGAGGTGGGGGGGGGGTTGGATCTCTGGTTTTAGAGGTGAGAGGGTTGGATCTCTGGTTGTAGAGGTTGGATCTCTGGTTGTAGAGGTGAGGGGGTTGGATCTCTGGTTGTAGAGGTGAGGGGGTTGGATCTCTGGTTGTAGAGGTGAGGGGGTTGGATCTCTGGTTGTAGAGGTGAGGGGGTTGGATCTCTGGTTGTAGAGGTTGGATCTCTGGATGTAGAGGTGAGGGGGTTGGATCTCTGGTTGTAGAGGTGAGGGGGTTGGATCTCTGGTTGTAGAGGTTGGATCTCTGGTTGTAGATGTGAGGGGGTTGGATCTCTGGTTTTAGAGATGAGGGGGTGGGGTCTCTGGCTGTACAGGTGTGGGTGGCTTTGTGGTGCCAATCTTTGGTTGGACATCTGAAGGTGGTATTTTATGAGGGTATAATGTTCCCTTTCCTGAATGAGAAGTGTGGGTGGGTGCCCGGACAAGCCGGACCCGTCTCTCTATGGAAATGCTGGACCCATCGCTCTGGATTCATGTTTTTATTCTAGACCCAGACAAAGAAGAATAAATCTTTTGCGCGATTTAAGAAATTGCAAGAATCGCGTCCAGAATTTCAAGGCCAAACCCTGGAAGAGCTTCTGGAACTTCCTCTTCATCGATTGGTCAGGTAAGTTGTCTTGTGTAGAAGTTCAGAAATGTCTGTTGTCACCACGTGTGAGAGATAAAATCCCACAAACAGACCTGGACCCAGAACTGACTGGACTTGTTGGACCCTAGAGCCCATACCCAATTTTTAAAGATGTTTAAATGGTTTGTTTGGACCTTTCTCCTCTCCCTTCTTCTCCATGTCACCCCTCTCTCCTCTCCCTTCTTCTCCGTGTCACCCCTCTCTCCTCTCCCTTCTTCCCCGTGTCACCCCTCTCTCCTCTCCCTTCTTCCCCGTGTCACCCCTCTCTCCTCTCCCTTCTTCTCCGTGTCACCCCTCTCTCCTCTCCCTTCTTCTCCGTGTCACCCCTCTCTCCTCTCCCTTCTTCTCCGTGTCACCCCTCTCTCCTCTCCCTTCTTCTCCGTGTCACCCCTCTCTCCTCTCCTTTCTTCCCCGTGTCACCCCTTTCTCCTCTCCCTTCTTCCCCGTGTCACCCCTCTCTCCTCTCCCTTCTTCTCCGTGTCACCCCTCTCTCCTCTCCCTTCTTCTCCGTGTCACCCCTCTCTCCTCTCCCTTCTTCTCCATGTCACCCCTCTCTCCTCTCCCTTCTTCCCCGTGTCACCCCTTTCTCCTCTCCCTTCTTCTCCGTGTCACCCCTCTCTCCTCTCCCTTCTTCTCCGTGTCACCCCTCTCTCCTCTCCCTTCTTCTCCGTGTCACCCCTCTCTCCTCTCCCTTCTTCTCCGTGTCACCCCTCTCTCCTCTCCTTTCTTCCCCGTGTCACCCCTTTCTCCTCTCCCTTCTTCCCCGTGTCACCCCTTTCTCCTCTCCCTTCTTCCCCGTGTCACCCCTCTCTCCTCTCCCTTCTTCTCCGTGTCACCCCTCTCTCCTCTCCCTTCTTCTCCGTGTCACCCCTCTCTCCTCTCCCTTCTTCTCCGTGTCACCCCTCTCTCCTCTCCCTTCTTCTCCGTGTCACCCCTCTCTCCTCTCCTTTCTTCCCCGTGTCACCCCTTTCTCCTCTCCCTTCTTCCCCGTGTCACCCCTTTCTCCTCTCCCTTCTTCCCCGTGTCACCCCTCTCTCCTCTCCCTTCTTCTCCGTGTCACCCCTCTCTCCTCTCCCTTCTTCTCCGTGTCACCCCTCTCTCCTCTCCCTTCTTCTCCATGTCACCCCTCTCTCCTCTCCCTTCTTCCCCGTGTCACCCCTTTCTCCTCTCCCTTCTTCTCCGTGTCACCCCTTTCTCCTCTCCCTTCTTCCCCGTGTCACCCCTTTCTCCTCTCCCTTCTTCCCCGTGTCACCCCTTTCTCCTCTCCATTCTTCTCCGTGTCACCCCTTTCTCCTCTCCCTTCTTCCCCGTGTCACCCCTCTCTCCTCTCCCTTCTTCTCCGTGTCACCCCTCTCTCCTCTCCCTTCTTCCCCGTGTCACCCCTTTCTCCTCTCCCTTCTTCTCTGTGTCACCCCTCTCTCCTCTCCCTTCCCCGTGTCACCCCTTTCTCCTCTCCCTGCTTCTCCGTGTCACCCCTTTCTCCTCTCCCTTCTTCCCCGTGTCACCCCTTTCTCCTCTCCCTTCTTCCCCGTGTCACCCCTTTCTCCTCTCCCTTCTTCCCCGTGTCACCCCTTTCTCCTCTCCATTCTTCTCCGTGTCACCCCTTTCTCCTCTCCCTTCTTCCCCGTGTCACCCCTCTCTCCTCTCCCTTCTTCTCCGTGTCACCCCTCTCTCCTCTCCCTTCTTCCCCGTGTCACCCCTTTCTCCTCTCCCTTCTTCTCTGTGTCACCCCTCTCTCCTCTCCCTTCCCCGTGTCACCCCTTTCTCCTCTCCCTTCTTCCCCGTGTCACCCCTTTCTCCTCTCCCTTCTTCTCCGTGTCACCCCTCTCTCCTCTCCCTTCTTCCCCGTGTCACCCCTCTCTCCTCTCCCTTCTTCCCTTGTCACCCCTCTCTCCTCTCCCTTCTTCTCCGTGTCACCCCTCTCTCCTCTCCCTTCTTCCCCGTGTCACCCCTTTCTCCTCTCCCTTCTTCTCTGTGTCACCCCTCTCTCCTCTCCCTTCTTCCCCGTGTCACCCCTTTCTCCTCTCCCTTCTTCTCCGTGTCACCCCTTTCTCCTCTCCCTTCTTCCCCGTGTCACCCCTCTCTCCTCTCCCTTCTTCCCCGTGTCACCCCTTTCTCCTCTCCCTTCTTCTCCGTGTCACCCCTTTCTCCTCTCCCTTCTTCCCCGTGTCACCCCTCTCTCCTCTCCCTTCTTCCCCGTGTCACCCCTTTCTCCTCTCCCTTCTTCTCCGTGTCACCCCTTTCTCCTCTCCCTTCTTCTCCGTGTCACCCCTTTCTCCTCTCCCTTCTTCCCCGTGTCACCCCTCTCTCCTCTCCCTTCTTCTCCGTGTCACCCCTTTCTCCTCTCCCTTCTTCCCCGTGTCACCCCTCTCTCCTCTCCCTTCCCCGTGTCACCCTTTCTCCTCCCCCCTCTTCTCTGTGTCACCCCTTTCTCCTCTCCCTTCTTCCCCATGTCACCCCTTTCTCCTCTCCCTTCTTCTCCGTGTCACCCCTTTCTCCTCCCCCCTCTTCTCTGTGTCACCCCTCTCTCCTCTCCCTTCTTCTCCGTGTCACCCCTTTCTCCTCCCCCCTCTTCTCCGTGTCACCCCTCTCTCCTCTCCATTCTTCCCCGTGTCATCCCTCTCTCCTCTCCCTTCCCCGAGTCACCCCTCTCTCCTCTCCCTTCTTCCCCGTGTCACCCCTCTCTACTCTCCCTTCTTCCCCGTGTCACCCCTTTCTCCTCTCCCTTCTTCTCCGTGTCACCCCTCTTTCCTCTCCCTTCTTCCCCGTGTCACCCCTCTCTCCTCTCCCTTCTTCCCCGTGTCACCCCTCTCTCCTCTCCCTTCTTCTCCGTGTCACCCCTTTCTCCTCCCCCCTCTTCCCCGTGTCACCCCTTTCTCCTCCCCCTTCTTCTCCGTGTCACCCCTCTCTCCTCTCCCTTCCCCGTGTCACCCCTTTCTCCTCTCCCTTCTTCTCCGTGTCACCCCTTTCTCCTCTCCCTTCTTCTCCGTGTCACCCCTCTCTCCTCTCCCTTCTTCCCCGTGTCACCCCTCTCTACTCTCCCTTCTTCCCCGTGTCACCCCTTTCTCCTCTCCCTTCTTCTCCGTGTCACCCCTCTCTCCTCTCCCTTCTTCTCCGTGTCACCCCTTTCTCCTCTCCCTTCTTCTCCGTGTCACCCCTCTCTCCTCTCCCTTCCCCGTGTCACCCCTTTCTCCTCTCCCTTCTTCTCCGTGTCACCCCTCTCTCCTCTCCCTTCCCCGTGTCACCCCTTTCTCCTCTCCCTTCTTCTCCGTGTCACCCCTTTCTCCTCTCCCTTCTTCTCCGTGTCACCCCTCTCTCCTCTCCCTTCTTCCCCGCATCACCCCTTTCTCCTCTCCCTTCTTCTCCGTGTCACCCCTCTCTCCTCTCCCTTCCCCGTGTCACCCCTTTCTCCTCTCCCTTCTTCCCCGTGTCACCCCTTTCTCCTCCAATCTCTTCTCCGTGTCACCCCTCTCTCCTCTCCCTTCTTCCCCATGTCACCCCTCTCTCCTCTCCCTTTTTCCCCGTGTCACCCCTCTCTCCTCTCCCTTCTTCTCCGTGTCACCCCTTTCTCCTCCCCCCTCTTCTCCGTGTCACCCCTCTCTCCTCTCTCTTCCCCGTGTCACCCCTTTCTCCTCCCCCCTCTTCCCCGTGTCACCCCTTTCTCCTCTCCCTTCTTCCCCGTGTCACCCCTTTCTCATCTCCCTTCTTCCCCGTGTCACCCCTTTCTCCTCTCCCTTCTTCCCCGTGTCACCCCTCTCTCCTCTCCCTTCTTCCCCGTGTCACTCCTTTCTCCTCTCCCTTCTTCTCCGTGTCACCCCTCTCTCCTCTCCCTTCTTCCCCGTGTCACCCCTCTCTCCTCTCCCTTCTTCTCCGTGTCACCCCTCTCTCCTCTCCCTTCTTCCCCATGTCACCCCTTTCTCCTCTCCATTCTTCTCCGTGTCACCCCTCTCTCCTCTCCCTTCTTCCCCGTGTCACCCCTTTCTCCTCCCCCCTCTTCCCCGTGTCACCCCTTTCTCCTCTCCCTTCTTCCCCATGTCACCCCTTTCTCCTCTCCATTCTTCTCCGTGTCACCCCTCTCTCCTCTCCCTTCTTCCCCGTGTCACCCCTTTCTCCTCCCCCCTCTTCCCCGTGTCACCCCTCTCTCCTCTCCCTTCTTCCCCGTGTCACCCCTCTCTCCTCTCCCTTCTTCTCCGTGTCACCCCTTTCTCCTCTCCCTTCTCCATGTCACCCCTCTCTCCTCTCCCTTCTCCGTGTCACCCCTTTCTCCTCTCCCTTCTTCTCCGTGTCACCCCTCTCTCCTCTCCCTTCTTCCCCGTGTCACCCCTCTCTCCTCTCCCTTCTTCTCCGTGTCACCCCTCTCTCCTCTCCCTTCTTCCCCATGTCACCCCTTTCTCCTCCCCCTTCCCCGTGTCACCCCTTTCTCCTCTCCCTTCTTCCCCATGTCACCCCTTTCTCCTCTCCATTCTTCTCCGTGTCACCCCTCTCTCCTCTCCCTTCTTCCCCGTGTCACCCCTTTCTCCTCCCCCCTCTTCCCCGTGTCACCCCTTTCTCCTCTCCCTTCTTCTCCATGTCACCCCTCTCTCCTCTCCCTTCTTCCCCGTGTCACCCCTTTCTCCTCCCCCCTCTTCCCCGTGTCACCCCTCTCTCCTCTCCCTTCTTCTCCGTGTCACCCCTCTCTCCTCTCCCTTCCCCGTGTCACCCCTCTCTCCTCTCCCTTCTTCTCCGTGTCACCCCTCTCTCCTCTCCCTTCTTCTCCGTGTCACCTTTTTCTCCTCCCCCCTCTTCCCCGTGTCACCCCTTTCTCCTCTCCCTTCTTCCCCGTGTCACCCCTTTCTCCTCTCCCTTCTTCCCCGTGTCACCCCTCTCTCCTCTCCCTTCTTCTCCGTGTCACCCCTTTCTCCTCCCCCCTCTTCCCCGTGTCACCCCTCTCTCCTCTCCCTTCTTCCCCATGTCACCCCTTTCTCCTCTCCATTCTTCTCCGTGTCACCCCTCTCTCCTCTCCCTTCTTCTCCGTGTCACCTTTTTCTCCTCCCCCCTCTTCCCCGTGTCACCCCTTTCTCCTCTCCCTTCTTCCCCGTGTCACCCCTTTCTCCTCTCCCTTCTTCCCCATGTCACCCCTCTCTCCTCTACCTTCTTCCCCGTGTCACCCCTTTCTCCTCCCCCCTCTTCCCCGTGTCACCCCTTTCTCCTCTCCCTTCTTCTCCGTGTCACCCCTCTCTCCTCTCCCTTCTTCCCCGTGTCACCCCTCTCTCCTCTCTCTTCTTCCCCGTGTCACCCCTCTCTCCTCTCCCTTCTTCCCCGTGTCACCCCTCTCTCCTCTCCCTTCTTCCCCATGTCACCCCTTTCTCCTCTCCATTCTTCTCCGTGTCACCCCTCTCTCCTCTCCCTTCTTCCCCGTGTCACCCCTTTCTCCTCTCCCTTCTCCGTGTCACCCCTTTCTCCTCTCCCTTCTTCCCCGTGTCACCCCTTTCTCCTCTCCCTTCTCCGTGTCACCCCTTTCTCCTGTCCCTTCTCTGTGTCACCCCTTTCTCCTCCCCCCTCTTCCCCGTGTCACCCCTCTCTCCTCTCCCTTCTTCCCCGTGTCACCCCTTTCTCCTCTCCCTTCTTCTCTGTGTCACCCCTTTCTCCTCTCCCTTCTTCTCCGTGTCACCCCTTTCTCCTCTCCCTTCTTCCCATGTCACCCCTTTCTCCTCTCCCTTCTTCTCCGTGTCACCCCTCTCTCCTCTCCCTTCTTCCCCGTGTCACCCCTTTCTCCTCTCCCTTCTTCCCCGTGTCACCCCTCTCTCCTCTCCCTTCCCCGTGTCACCCCTTTCTCCTCTCCCTTCTTCTCCGTGTCACCCCTCTCTCCTCTCCCTTCTTCCCCGTGTCACCCCTTTCTCCTCCCCCCTCTTCTCCGTGTCACCCCTCTCTCCTCTCCCTTCTTCCCCATGTCACCCCTTTCTCCTCTCCCTTCTTCTCTGTGTCACCCCTCTCTCCTCTCCCTTCTTCTCTGTGTCACCCCTCTCTCCTCTCCCTTCTTCCCCGTGTCACCCCTTTCTCCTCCCCCCTCTTCTCCGTGTCACCCCTCTCTCCTCTCCCTTCTTCCCCGTGTCACCCCTCTCTCCTCTCCCTTCTTCTCCGTGTCACCCCTCTCTCCTCTCCCTTCTTCTCCGTGCCACCCCTCTCTCCTCTCCCTTCTTCCCCGTGTCACCCCTTTCTCCTCTCCCTTCTTCTCTGTGTCACCCCTATCTCCTCTCCCTTCTTCCCCGTGTCACCCCTCTCTCCTCTCCCTTCTTCCCCGTGTCACCCCTTTCTCCTCTCCCTTCTTCTCTGTGTCACCCCTTTCTCCTCTCCCTTCCCCATGTCACCCCTCTCTCCTCTCCCTTCTTCCCCGTGTCACCCCTCTCTCCTCTCCCTTCTTCCCCGTGTCACCCCTCTCTCCTCTCCCTTCTTCTCTGTGTCACCCCTTTCTCCTCCCCCTTCCCCATGTCACCCCTCTCTCCTCTCCCTTCTTCTCCATGTCACCCCTTTCTCCTCTCCCTTCTTCCCCGTGTCACCCCTTTCTCCTCTCTCTTCCCCGTGTCACCCCTTTCTCCTCCCCCCTCTTCCCCGTGTCACCCCTTTCTCCTCTCCCTTCTTCTCTGTGTCACCCCTCTCTCCTCTCCCTTCTTCCCCGTGTCACCCCTTTCTCCTCCCCCCTCTTCTCCGTGTCACCCCTCTCTCCTCTCCCTTCTTCCCCGTGTCACCCCTCTCTCCTCTCCCTTCTTCTCCGTGTCACCCCTTTCTCCTCTCCCTTCTTCTCTGTGTCACCCCTTTCTCCTCCCCCCTCTTCTCCGTGTCACCCCTCTCTCCTCTCCCTTCTTCCCCGTGTCACCCTTTTCTCCTCTCCCTTCTTCTCTGTGTCACCCCTTTCTCCTCTCCCTTCCCCGTGTCACCCCTCTCTCCTCTCCCTTCTTCCCCGTGTCACCCCTCTCTCCTCTCCCTTCTTCCCCGTGTCACCCCTTTCTCCTCTCTCTTCCCCGTGTCATCCCTTTCTCCTCCCCCCTCTTCCCCGTGTCACCCCTTTCTCCTCTCCCTTCTTCCCCGTGTCACTCCTCTCCCTTCTTCCCCGTGTCACCCCTCTCTCCTCTCCCTTCCCCGTGTCACCCCTCTCTCCTCTCCCTTCTTCTCCGTGTCACCCCTCTCTCCTCTCCCTTCTTCCCCGTGTCACCCCTTTCTCCTCTCCCTTCTTCTCCGTGTCACCCTTCTCTCCTCTCCCTTCTTCCCCGTGTCACCCCTTTCTCCTCTCCCTTCTTCTCCGTGTCACCCCTCTCTCCTCCCCCCTCTTCCCCGTGTCACCCCTTTCTCCTCCCCCCTCTTCCCCGTGTCACCCCTTTCTCCTCCCCCCTCTTCCCCGTGTCACCCCTTTCTCCTCCCCCCTCTTCTCCGTGTCACCCCTCTCTCCTCTCCCTTCTTCCCCGTGTCACCCCTCTCTCCTCTCCCTTCTTCCCCGTGTCACCCCTCTCTCCTCTCCCCTCCCCGTGTCACCCCTTTCTCCTCTCCCTTCTTCTCCGTGTCATCCCTCTCTCCTCTCCCTTCTTCCCCGTGTCACCCCTCTCTCCTCTCCCTTCTTCCCCGTGTCACCCCTTTCTCCTCTCCCTTCTTCTCTGTGTCACCCCTCTCTCCTCTCCCTTCTTCCCCATGTCACCCCTTTCTCCTCTCCCTTCTTCCCCGTGTCACCCCTCTCTCCTCTCCCTTCTTCCCCGTGTCACCCCTTTCTCCTCCCCCCTCTTCTCCGTGTCACCCCTCTCTCCTCTCCCTTCTTCCCCGTGTCACCCCTTTCTCCTCCCCCTCTTCTCCGTGTCACCCCTCTCTCCTCTCTTTTCCCCGTGTCACCCCTTTCTCCTCCCCCCTCTTCCCCGTGTCACCCCTTTCTCCTCTCCCTTCTTCCCCGTGTCACCCCTTTCTCCTCTCCCTTCCCCGTGTCACCCCTCTCTCCTCTCCCTTCTTCCCCGTGTCACCAATTTCTCCTCTCCCTTCTTCTCCGTGTCACCCCTCTCTCCTCTCCCTTCTTCCCCGTGTCACCCCTCTCTCCTCTCCCTTCTTCTCCGTGTCACCCCTCTCTCCTCTCCCTTCTTCTCCGTGTCACCCCTTTCTCCTCTCCATTCTTCCTCCGTGTCACCCCTCTCTCCTCTCCCATTCTTCTCCGTGTCACCCCTCTCTCCTCCCCCCTCTTCCCCGTGTCACCCCTTTCTCCTCTCCCTTCTTCTCCGTGTCACCCCTTTCTCCTCTCCATTCTTCTCCGTGTCACCCCTCTCTCCTCTCCATTCTTCTCCGTGTCACCCCTCTCTCCTCCCCCCTCTTCCCGTGTCACCCTCTCTCTCCTCTCCCTTCTTCCCCGTGTCACCCCTTTCTCCTCTCCCTTCTTCTCCGTGTCACCCCTTTCTCCTCTCCCCTTCTTCCCCGTGTCACCCCTTTCTCCTCTCCCTTCTTCTCCGTGTCACCCCTCTCTCCTCTCCCTTCTTCCCCCGTGTCACCCCTCTCTCCTCTCCCTTCTTCCCCGTGTCACCCCTCTCTCCTCTCCCCTCTTCTCCGTGTCACCCCTCTCTCCTCTCCCTTCTTCCCCGTGTCACCCCTTTCTCCTCTCCCTTCTTCCCCGTGTCACCCCTTTCTCCTCTCCCTTCTTCTCCGTGTCACCCCTTCTCTCCTCCCCTTCTTCTCCGTGTCACCCCTTTCTCCTCTCCCTTCTTCCCGTGTCACCCCTCTCTCCTCTCCCTTCTTCCCCGTGTCACCCCTTTCTCCTCTCCCTTCTTCCCCGTGTCACCCCTCTTCTCCTCCCCTTCTTCTCCGTGTCACCCCTCTCTCCTCTCCCTTCCCCGTGTCACCCCTTTCTCCTCTCCCTCTCTCGTGTCAACCCCTTCTCTCTTCTTCCGTGTCACCCCTTTCTTCCTCTCCCTTCTTCCCCGTGTCACCCCTCTCTCCTCTCCCTTCTTCTCCGTGTCACCCCTTTCTCCTCTCTCTTCCCCGTGTCACCCCTCTCTCCTCTCCCTTCCCCGTGTCACCCCTTTCTCCTCTCCCTTCTTCTCCGTGTCACCCCTTCTCCTCTCCCTTATTCCCCGTGTCACCCCTCTTCTCCTCTCCCTTTCCCCGTGTCACCCCTTTCTCCTCTCCCTTCTTCCCGTGTCACCCTCTCTCCTCCCCCTTCTTCCCCGTGTCACCCCTCTCTCCTCTCCCTTCTTCCCCGTGTCACCCCTTCTCTCTCCCTTCTTCTCCGTGTCACCCCTCTTCTCCTCTCCCTTCTCCCTGTCACCCCTCTCCCTCACCCCTTTCTCCTCTCCCTTCCCCGTGTCACCCCTTTCTCCTCTCCCTTCTTCTCCGTGTCACCCCTTTCTACTCTCCCTTCTTCCCCGTGTCACCCCTCTCTCCTCTCCCTTCTTCCCCGTGTCACCCCTTTCTCATCTCCCTTCTTCCACGTGTCACCCCTCTCTCCTCCCCCCTCTTCTCCGTGTCACCCCTCTCTCCTCTCCCTTCTTCCCCGTGTCACCCCTTTCTCCTCCCCCCTCTTCTCCGTGTCACCCCTCTCTCCTCTCCCTTCTTCCCCATGTCACTCCTCTCCCTTCTTCCCCGTGTCACCCCTCTCTCCTCTCCCTTCTTCTCCGTGTCACCCCTTTCTCCTCTCCCTTCCCCGTGTCACCCCTTTCTCCTCCCCCCTCTTCTCCGTGTCACCCCTTTCTCCTCTCTCTTCCCCGTGTCACCCCTTTCTCCTCCCCCCCTCTTCCCCGTGTCACCCCTTTCTCCTCTCCCTTCTTCCCCGTGTCACCCCTTTCTCCTCTCCCTTCTTCTCCGTGTCACCCTTCTCTCCTCTCCCTTCTTCCCCGTGTCACCCCTTTCTCCTCTCCCTTCTCCGTGTCACTCCTCTCCCTTCTTCTCCGTGTCACCCCTTTCTCCTCTCCCTTCTCCGTGTCACCCCTTTCTCCTCCCCCTCTTCTCCGTGTCACCCCTTTCTCCTCTCCCTTCTTCTCCGTGTCACCCCTTTCTCCTCTCCCTTCTTCTCCGTGTCACCCCTCTCTCCTCTCCCTTCTTCTCCGTGTCACCCCTTTCTCCTCCCCCCTCTTCTCCGTGTCACCCCTCTCTCCTCTCCCTTCTTCCCCGTGTCACCCCTTTCTCCTCTCCCTTCTTCCCCGTGTCACCCCTTTCTCCTCCCCCCTCTTCTCCGTGTCACCCCTCTCTCCTCTCTCTTCCCCGTGTCACCCCTTTCTCCTCCCCCCTCTTCTCCGTGTCACCCCTCTCTCCTCTCTCTTCCCGTGTCACCCCTTTCTCCTCTCCCTTCTTCCCCGTGTCACCCCTTTCTCCTCTCCATTCTTCTCCGTGTCACCCCTCTCTCCTCTCCCTTCTTCCCCGTGTCACCCCTTTCTCCTCTCCCTTCTCCGTGTCACCCCTCTCTCCTCTCCCTTCTTCTCCGTGTCACCCCTTTCTCCTCTCCCTTCTCCGTGTGACCCCTTTCTCCTCCCCCCTCTTCTCCGTGTCACCCCTTTCTCCTCTCCCTTCTTCCCCGTGTCACCCCTCTCTCTTCCCCGTGTCACCCCTCTCTCCTCTCCCTTCTTCCCCGTTTCACCCCTTTCTCCTCTCCCTTCTTCTCCGTGTCACCCCTTTCTCCTCTCCCTTCCCCGTGTCACCACTTTCTCCTCTCCCTTCTTTCTCCGTGTCACCCCTCTCTCCTCTCCCTTTTTCCCCGTGTCACCCCTTTCTCCTCCCCCCTCTTCTCCGTGTCACCCCTCTCTCCTCTCCCTTCTTCCCCATGTCACCCCTCTCTCCTCTCCCTTCTTCCCCGTGTCACCCCTCTCTCCTCTCCCTTCTTCTCCGTGTCACCCCTTTCTCCTCTCCCTTCCCCGTGTCACCCCTCTCTCCTCTCCCTTCTTCTCCGTGTCACCCCTTTCTCATCTCCCTTCTTCCACGTGTCACCCCTCTCTCCTCCCCCCTCTTCTCCGTGTCACCCCTCTCTCCTCTCCCTTCTTCCCCGTGTCACCCCTTTCTCCTCCCCCCTCTTCTCCGTGTCACCCCTCTCTCCTCTCCCTTCTTCCCCATGTCACTCCTCTCCCTTCTTCCCCGTGTCACCCCTCTCTCCTCTCCCTTCTTCTCCGTGTCACCCCTTTCTCCTCTCCCTTCCCCGTGTCACCCCTTTCTCCTCCTCCCCTCTTCTCCGTGTCACCCCTTTCTCCTCTCTCTTCCCCGTGTCACCCCTTTCTCCTCCCCCCTCTTCCCCGTGTCACCCCTTTCTCCTCTCCCTTCTTCCCCGTGTCACCCCTTCTCTCCCTCCCCTTCTTCCCCGTGTCACCCCTCTCCTCTCCCTTCTTCTCCGTGTCACCCCTTTCTCCTCTCCCTTCTCCGTGTCACCCCTTTCTCCTCTCCCTTCTTCTCCGTGTCACCCTTCTCTCCTCTCCCTTCTTCCCCGTGTCACCCCTTTCTCCTCTCCCTTCTCCGTGTCACCCCTCTCTCCTCTCCCTTCTTCTCCGTGTCACCCCTTTCTCCTCTCCCTTCTCCGTGTCACCCCTTTCTCCTCCCCCCTCTTCTCCGTGTCACCCCTTTCTCC
>JBBGZY010003862.1:0-39621 GCA_037952925.1 Lithobates clamitans | reverse complement strand
GTACACAGACATCCCCCCGATCCTTCTCCTCCAGTACACAGACATCCCCCCGATCCTTCTCCACCAGTACACAGACATCCCCCGATCCCTTCTCCCCCAGTACACAGACATCCCCCCGATCCTTCTCCCCAGTACACAGACATCCCCCGATCCTTCTCCTCCAGTACACAGACATCCCCCGATCCTTCTCCCCCAGTACACAGACATCCCCCCGATCCTTCTCCTCCAGTACACAGACATCCCCCCGATCCTTCTCCCCCAGTACACAGACATCCCCCGATCCTTCTCCCCCAGTACACAGACATCCCCCCGATCCTTCTCCCCCAGTACACAGACATCCCCCCGATCCTTCTCCTCCAGTACACAGACATCCCCCCGATCCTTCTCCTCCAGTACACAGACATCCCCCCGATCCTTCTCCCCCAGTACACAGACATCCCTCCGATCCTTCTCCCCCAGTACACAGACATCCCCCCGATCCTTCTCCCCAGTACACAGACATCCCCCCGATCCTTCTCCTCCAGTACACAGACATCCCCCCGATCCTTCTCCTCCAGTACACAGACATCCCCCGATCCTTCTCCCCCAGTACACAGACATCCCCCCGATCCTTCTCCCCCAGTACACAGACATCCCCCCGATCCTTCTCCTCCAGTACACAGACATCCCCCCGATCCTTCTCCTCCAGTACACAGACATCCCCCGATCCTTCTCCTCCAGTACACAGACATCCCCCGATCCTTCTCCCCCAGTACACAGACATCCCCCGATCCTTCTCCTCCAGTACACAGACATCCCCCCCGATCCTTCTCCCCCAGTACACAGACATCCTCCGATCCTTCTCCCCCAGTACACAGACATCCCCCCGATCCTTCTCCACCAGTACACAGACATCCCCCGATCCTTCTCCTCCAGTACACAGACATCCCCGATCCTTCTCCTCCAGTACACAGACATCCCCCGATCCTTCTCCTCCAGTACACAGACATCCCCCGATCCTTCTCCCCAGTACACAGACATCCCCCCGATCCTTCTCCTCCAGTACACAGACATCCCCGATCCTTCTCCTCCAGTACACAGACATCCCCCCGATCCTTCTCCTCCAGTACACAGACATCCCCCCGATCCTTCTCCTCCAGTACACAGACATCCCCCCGATCCTTCTCCCCCAGTACACAGACATCCCCCCGATCCTTCTCCTCCCAGTACACAGACATCCCCCGATCCTTCTCCCCCAGTACACAGACATCCCCCGATCCTTCTCCTCCAGTACACAGACATCCCCCGATCCTTCTCCTCCAGTACACAGACATCCCCCCGATCCTTCTCCCCCAGTACACAGACATCCCTCCGATCCTTCTCCTCCAGTACACAGACATCCCCCGATCCTTCTCCTCCAGTACACAGACATCCCCCCGATCCTTCTCCTCCAGTACACAGACATCCCCCCGATCCTTCTCCTCCAGTACACAGACATCACCCGATCCTTCTCCCCCAGTACACAGACATCCCTCCGATCCTTCTCCTCCAGTACACAGACATCCCCCCGATCCTTCTCCTCCAGTACACAGACATCCCCCGATCCTTCTCCCCCAGAACACAGACATCCCCCCGATCCTTCTCCTCCAGTACACAGACATCCCCCGATCCTTCTCCTCCAGTACACAGACATCCCCCCGATCCTTCTCCCCCAGTACACAGACATCCCCCCGATCCTTCTCCCCCAGTACACAGACATCCCCCCGATCCTTCTCCTCCAGTACACAGACATCCCCCGATCCTTCTCCTCCAGTACACAGACATCCCCCCCGATCCTTCTCCTCCAGTACACAGACATCCCCCCGATCCTTCTCCCCCAGTACACAGACATCCCCCCCGATCCTTCTCCCCCAGTACACAGACATCCCCCGATCCTTCTCCTCCAGTACACAGACATCCCCCGATCCTTCTCCCCCAGTACACAGACATCCCCCGATCCTTCTCCCCCAGTACACAGACATCTCCCGATCCTTCTCCTCCAGTACACAGACATCCCCCGATCCTTCTCCTCCAGTACACAGACATCCCTCCGATCCTTCTCCTCCAGTACACAGACATCCCCCCGATCCTTCTCCTCCAGTACACAGACATCCCCCCGATCCTTCTCCTCCAGTACACAGACATCCCTCCGATCCTTCTCCCCCAGTACACAGACATCCCCCCGATCCTTCTCCCCCAGTACACAGACATCCCCCCGATCCTTCTCCCCCAGTACACAGATATCCCCCGATCCTTCTCCCCCAGTACACAGACATCCCCCGATCCTTCTCCCCCAGTACACAGACATCCCCCCGATCCTTCTCCTCCAGTACACAGACATCCCCCCGATCCTTCTCCCCCAGTACACAGACATCCCTCCGATCCTTCTCCTCCAGTACACAGACATCCCCCCGATCCTTCTCCTCCAGTACACAGACATCCCCCCGATCCTTCTCCTCCAGTACACAGACATCCCCCGATCCATCTCCCCCAGTACACAGACATCCCCCGATCCTTCTCCTCCAGTACACAGACATCTCCCGATCCTTCTCCTCCAGTACACAGACATCCCCCCGATCCTTCTCCTCCAGTACACAGACATCCCCGATCCTTCTCCTCCAGTACACAGACATCCCCCGATCCTTCTCCCCCAGTACACAGACATCCCCCCGATCCTTCTCCTCCAGTACACAGACATCCCCCCGATCCTTCTCCTCCAGTACACAGACATCCCCCGATCCTTCTCCCCCAGTACACAGACATCTCCCCCGATCCTTCTCCTCCAGTACACAGACATCCCCCGATCCTTCTCCTCCAGTACACAGACATCCCTCCGATCCTTCTCCTCCAGTACACAGACATCCCCCCGATCCTTCTCCTCCAGTACACAGACATCCCTCCGATCCTTCTCCTCCAGTACACAGACATCCCTCCGATCCTTCTCCTCCAGTACACAGACATCCCCCGATCCTTCTCCTCCAGTACACAGACATCCCCCGATCCTTCTCCCCCAGTACACAGACATCCCCCCGATCCTTCTCCTCCAGTACACAGACATCCCCCCGATCCTTCTCCTCCAGTACACAGACATCCCCCCGATCCTTCTCCTCCAGTACAGAGACATCCCCCGATCCTTCTCCTCCAGTACACAGACATCCCCCGATCCTTCTCCCCCAGTACACAGACATCCCCCCGATCCTTCTCCTCCAGTACACAGACATCCCCCCGATCCTTCTCCTCCAGTACACAGACATCCCCCGATCCTTCTCCCCCAGTACACAGACATCCCCCCGATCCTTCTCCTCCAGTACACAGACATCCCCCGATCCTTCTCCTCCAGTACACAGACATCCCCCGATCCTTCTCCCCCAGTACACAGACATCCCCCGATCCTTCTCCTCCAGTACACAGACATCCCCCCGATCCTTCTCCTCCAGTACACAGACATCCCCCCGATCCTTCTCCTCCAGTACACAGACATCCCCCCGATCCTTCTCCTCCAGTACACAGACATCCCCCGATCCTTCTCCCCCAGTACACAGACATCCCCCCGATCCTTCTCCTCCAGTACACAGACATCCCCCCGATCCTTCTCCCCCAGTACACAGACATCCCTCCGATCCTTCTCCTCCAGTACACAGACATCCCTCCGATCCTTCTCCTCCAGTACACAGACATCCCCCCGATCCTTCTCCTCCAGTACACAGACACCCCCCGATCCTTCTCCCCCAGTACACAGACATCCCCCCGATCCTTCTCCTCCAGTACACAGACATCCCCCCGATCCTTCTCCCCCAGTACACAGACATCCCCCGATCCTTCTCCTCCAGTACACAGACATCTCCCCGATCCTTCTCCTCCAGTACACAGACATCCCCCCGATCCTTCTCCTCCAGTACACAGACATCCCCCGATCCTTCTCCCCCAGTACACAGACATCCCTCCGATCCTTCTCCCCCAGTACACAGACATCCCCCCGATCCTTCTCCTCCAGTACACAGACATCCCCCCGATCCTTCTCCTCCAGTACACAGACATCCCCCCGATCCTTCTCCTCCCAGTACACAGACATCCTCCGATCCTTCTCCCCCAGTACACAAATATCCCCCCGATCCTTCTCCTCCAGTACACAGACATCCCCCCGATCCTTCTCCCCCAGTACACAGACATCCCCCCGATCCTTCTCCTCCAGTACACAGACATCCCCCGATCCTTCTCCCCCAGTACACAGACATCCCCCCGATCCTTCTCCTCCAGTACACAGACATCCCCCGATCCTTCTCCCCCAGTACACAGACATCCCCCGATCCTTCTCCCCCAGTACACAGACATCCCCCGATCCTTCTCCTCCAGTACACAGACATCCCCCCGATCCTTCTCCTCCAGTACACAGACATACCCCCGATCCTTCTCCCCCAGTACACAGACATCCCCCCGATCCTTCTCCTCCAGTACACAGACATCCCCCGATCCTTCTCCCCCAGTACACAGACATCCCCGATCCTTCTCCCCCAGTACACAGACATCCCCCCGATCCTTCTCCTCCAGTACACAGACATCCCCCGATCCTTCTCCCCCAGTACACAGACATCCCCGATCCTTCTCCTCCAGTACACAGACATCCCCCCGATCCTTCTCCTCCAGTACACAGACATCCCCCCGATCCTTCTCCTCCAGTACACAGACATCCCCCCGATCCTTCTCCTCCAGTACACAGACATCCCCCCGATCCTTCTCCTCCAGTACACAGACATCCCCCCGATCCTTCTCCTCCAGTACACAGGCATCCCCCCGATCCTTCTCCTCCAGTACACAGACATCCCCCCGATCCTTCTCCTCCAGTACACAGACATCCCCCCGATCCTTCTCCTCCAGTACACAGACATCCCCCCGATCCTTCTCCCCCAGTACACAGACATCCCCCCGATCCTTCTCCCCCAGTACACAGACATCCCTCCGATCCTTCTCCCCAGTACACAGACATCCCCCCAATCCTTCTCCCCCAGTACACAGACATCCCCCCGATCCTTCTCCCCCAGTACACAGACATCCCCTGATCCTTCTCCTCCAGTACACAGACATCCCTCCGATCCTTCTCCCCCAGTACACAGACATCCCCCCGATCCTTCTCCCCCAGTACACAGACATCCCTCCGATCCTTCTCCTCCAGTACACAGACATCCCCCCGATCCTTCTCCTCCAGTACACAGACATCCCCCCGATCCTTCTCCCCCAGTACACAGACATCCCCCCGATCCTTCTCCTCCAGTACACAGACATCCCCCCGATCCTTCTCCTCCAGTACACAGACATCCCCCCGATCCTTCTCCTCCAGTACACAGACATCCCCCCGATCCTTCTCCTCCAGTACACAAACATCCCCCCGATCCTTCTCCCCCAGTACACAGACATCCCCCCGATCCTTCTCCTCCAGTACACAGACATCCCCCCAATCCTTCTCCTCCAGTACACAGACATCCCTCCGATCCTTCTCCCCCAGTACACAGACATCCCCCCGATCCTTCTCCTCCAGTACACAGACATCCCCCGATCCTTCTCCCCCAGTACACAGACATCCCCCCGATCCTTCTCCCCCAGTACACAGACATCCCCCCGATCCTTCTCCTCCAGTACACAGACATCCCTCCGATCCTTCTCCTCCAGTACACAGACATCCCCCCGATCCTTCTCCTCCAGTACACAGACATCCCCCCGATCCTTCTCCTCCAGTACACAGACATCCCCCGATCCTTCTCCTCCAGTACACAGACATCCCCCCGATCCTTCTCCTCCAGTACACAGACATCCCCCCGATCCTTCTCCTCCAGTACACAGACATCCCTCCGATCCTTCTCCTCCAGTACACAGACATCCCCCCGATCCTTCTCCTCCAGTACACAGACATCTCCCCGATCCTTCTCCTCCAGTACACAGACATCCCCCCGATCCTTCTCCCCCAGTACACAGACATCCCCCCGATCCTTCTCCTCCAGTACACAGACATCCCCCCGATCCTTCTCCCCCAGTACACAGACATCCCCCCGATCCTTCTCCCCCAGTACACAGACATCCCCCCGATCCTTCTCCCCAGTACACAGACATCCCCCCGATCCTTCTCCTCCAGTACACAGACATCCCCCCAATCCTTCTCCTCCAGTACACAGACATCCCTCCGATCCTTCTCCCCAGTACACAGACATCCCCCCCGATCCTTCTCCTCCAGTACACAGACATCCCCCGATCCTTCTCCCCCAGTACACAGACATCCCCCCGATCCTTCTCCCCCAGTACACAGACATCCCCCCGATCCTTCTCCTCCAGTACACAGACATCCCCCCGATCCTTCTCCTCCAGTACACAGACATCCCCCCGATCCTTCTCCTCCCAGTACACAGACATCCCTCCGATCCTTCTCCTCCAGTACACAGACATCCCCCGATCCTTCTCCCCCAGTACACAGACATCCCCCCGATCCTTCTCCCCCAGTACACAGACCTCCCCCCGATCCTTCTCCTCCAGTACACAGACATCCCCCGATCCTTCTCCCCCAGTACACAGACATCCCCCCGATCCTTCTCCCCCAGTACACAGACATCCCCCCGATCCTTCTCCTCCAGTACACAGACATCCCCCCGATCCTTCTCCCCCAGTACACAGACATCCCCCCGATCCTTCTCCTCCAGTACACAGACATCCCCCCGATCCTTCTCCCCCAGTACACAGACCTCCCCCCGATCCTTCTCCTCCAGTACACAGACATCCCCCGATCCTTCTCCCCCAGTACACAGACATCCCCCCGATCCTTCTCCCCCAGTACACAGACATCCCCCCGATCCTTCTCCTCCAGTACACAGACATCCCCCCGATCCTTCTCCCCCAGTACACAGACATCCCTCCGATCCTTCTCCTCCAGTACACAGACATCCCCCCGATCCTTCTCCTCCAGTACACAGACATCCCCCCGATCCTTCTCCCCAGTACACAGACATCCCCCGATCCTTCTCCCCCAGTACACAGACATCCCTCCGATCCTTCTCCCCCAGTACACAGACATCCCTCCGATCCTTCTCCTCCAGTACACAGACATCCCCCCGATCCTTCTCCTCCAGTACACAGACATCCCTCCGATCCTTCTCCTCCAGTACACAGACATCCCCCCGATCCTTCTCCTCCAGTACACAGACATCCCCCCGATCCTTCTCCCCCAGTACACAGACATCCCCCGATCCTTCTCCTCCAGTACACAGACATCCCCCGATCCTTCTCCTCCAGTACACAGACATCCCCCCGATCCTTCTCCCCCAGTACACAGACATCCCCCCGATCCTTCTCCTCCCAGTACACAGACATCCCTCCGATCCTTCTCCCCCAGTACACAGACACCCCCCCGATCCTTCTCCTCCAGTACACAGACATCCCCCCGATCCTTCTCCTCCAGTACACAGACATCCCCCCGATCCTTCTCCTCCAGTACACAGACATCCCTCCGATCCTTCTCCCCCAGTACACAGACATCCCCCCGATCCTTCTCCTCCAGTACACAGACATCCCCCGATCCTTCTCCCCCAGTACACAGACATCCCCCCGATCCCTCTCCTCCAGTACACAGACATCCCCCGATCCTTCTCCTCCAGTACACAGACATCCCCCCGATCCTTCTCCTCCAGTACACAGACATCCCCAGATCCTTCTCCCCCAGTACACAGACATCCCCCGATCCTTCTCCTCCAGTACACAGACATCCCCCCGATCCTTCTCCTCCAGTACACAGACATCCCCAGATCCTTCTCCCCCAGTACACAGACATCCCCCCGATCCTTCTCCCCCAGTACACAGACATCCCCCCGATCCTTCTCCTCCAGTACACAGACATCCCCCCGATCCTTCTCCTCCAGTACACAGACATCCCCCGATCCTTCTCCCCCAGTACACAGACATCCCTCCGATCCTTCTCCCCCAGTACACAGACATCCCCCGATCCTTCTCCTCCAGTACACAGACATCCCCCCCGATCCTTCTCCCCCAGTACACAGACATCCCCCCGATCCTTCTCCCCCAGTACACAGACATCCCCCCGATCCTTCTCCTCCAGTACACAGACATCCCTCCCGATCCTTCTCCTCCAGTACACAGACATCCCCCCGATCCTTCTCCCCCAGTACACAGACATCCCTCCGATCCTTCTCCTCCAGTACACAGACATCCCCCCGATCCTTCTCCTCCAGTACACAGACATCCCCCCGATCCTTCTCCCCCAGTACACAGACATCCCCCGATCCTTCTCCCCCAGTACACAGACATCCCCCGATCCTTCTCCTCCAGTACACAGACATCCCTCCGATCCTTCTCCTCCAGAACACAGACATCTCCCCGATCCTTCTCCCCCAGTACACAGACATCCCCCCGATCCTTCTCCTCCAGTACACAGACATCCCCCCGATCCTTCTCCTCCAGTACACAGACATCCCCCCGATCCTTCTCCTCCAGTACACAGACATCCCCCCGATCCTTCTCCTCCAGTACACAGACATCCCTCCGATCCTTCTCCTCCAGTACACAGACATCCCCCCGATCCTTCTCCTCCAGTACACAGACATCCCCCCGATCCTTCTCCTCCAGTACACAGACATCCCTCCGATCCTTCTCCCCCAGTACACAGACATCCCCCCGATCCTTCTCCTCCAGTACACAGACATCCCCCCAATCCTTCTCCTCCAGTACACAGACATCCCCCGATCCTTCTCCTCCAGTACACAGACATCCCCCCGATCCTTCTCCCCCAGTACACAGACATCCCCCGATCCTTCTCCCCCAGTACACAGACATCCCCCCGATCCTTCTCCTCCAGTACACAGACATCTCCCGATCCTTCTCCTCCAGTACACAGACATCCCTCCGATCCTTCTCCTCCAGTACACAGACATCCCCCCGATCCTTCTCCTCCAGTACACAGACATCCCCCGATCCTTCTCCCCCAGTACACAGACATCCCCCGATCCTTCTCCTCCAGTACACAGACATCCCCCCGATCCTTCTCCCCCAGTACACAGACATCCCCCGATCCTTCTCCTCCAGTACACAGACATCCCCCCGATCCTTCTCCTCCAGTACACAGACATCCCCCCGATCCTTCTCCTCCAGTACACAGACATCCCCCGATCCTTCTCCTCCAGTACACAGACATCCCCCGATCCTTCTCCTCCAGTACACAGACATCCCCCGATCCTTCTCCTCCAGTACACAGACATCCCCCGATCCTTCTCCTCCAGTACACAGACATCCCCCCGATCCTTCTCCTCCAGTACACAGACATCCCCCCGATCCTTCTCCTCCAGTACACAGACATCCCCCGATCCTTCTCCTCCAGTACACAGACATCCCCCCGATCCTTCTCCTCCAGTACACAGACATCCCCCGATCCTTCTCCCCCAGTACACAGACATCCCCCCGATCCTTCTCCTCCAGTACACAGACATCCCCCCGATCCTTCTCCTCCAGTACACAGACATCCCCCCGATCCTTCTCCTCCAGTACACAGACATCCCCCCGATCCTTCTCCTCCAGTACACAGACATCCCCCCGATCCTTCTCCCCCAGTACACAGACATCCCCCGATCCTTCTCCCCCAGTACACAGACATCCCCCGATCCTTCTCCTCCAGTACACAGACATCCCCCCGATCCTTCTCCCCCAGTACACAGACATCCCCCGATCCTTCTCCCCCAGTACACAGACATCCCCCCGATCCTTCTCCTCCAGTACACAGACATCTCCCGATCCTTCTCCTCCAGTACACAGACATCCCTCCGATCCTTCTCCCCCAGTACACAGACATCCCCCGATCCTTCTCCTCCAGTACACAGACATCCCCCCGATCCTTCTCCTCCAGTACACAGACATCCCCCGATCCTTCTCCCCCAGTACACAGACATCCCCCGATCCTTCTCCTCCAGTACACAGACATCCCCCCGATCCTTCTCCTCCAGTACACAGACATCCCCCCGATCCTTCTCCCCCAGTACACAGACATCCCCCGATCCTTCTCCTCCAGTACACAGACATCCCCCCCGATCCTTCTCCTCCAGTACACAGACATCCCTCCGATCCTTCTCCCCCAGTACACAGACATCCCCCCGATCCTTCTCCTCCAGTACACAGACATCCCCCCGATCCTTCTCCTCCAGTACACAGACATCCCCCCGATCCTTCTCCCCCAGTACACAGACATCCCCCGATCCTTCTCCCCCAGTACACAGACATCCCCCCGATCCTTCTCCTCCAGTACACACACATCCCTCCGATCCCTCCATCCTCAGGAGGTACAATACCTTAGAAATCATGGTCCAGATTGATGTCACCTCACATAACGCATCTTCTGAGACACCAACCATCTTTCATTCAGCCAATTCTATGTGGACAACTAAGTGTCTCCTGGGATAATCTTATCTTTAATATAAAATATCTGACCGAGGAGACGATAAAAGGGACATTACATGGGGGGGAGGGGACATGAGACTAGAACCATTTCTAGTATTGAAGAAGTCAGTCTATAATATGAAATACTGATCAGACAACGTCCAAGAATCCAAGTCCAATCATAATGTAACAATGCAGCCAATCACATAATCCGCCGTTCACCCGGCCGGACTTGGCATTTATCAGACGTATACTGATTATGTACTTGATGTAGATTGGCACCATCCTTAAATAAAGGAACTTCGTGACCCAATCACAGCAGATAATTCCATCCAATCACAGAGCAGGATCCAGCAAGAAATCATCTCAGTCCATCTCCTGGATCCAGCAGGCCATGGTGGACAATCCGGAATCCATCTCCATCTTCATGCCTCAAATTTCTGATAAATGGATTCAACATAGAGAAGAACTTTCTGCCAATCGGGGCCCTGCATCTGGAGCATGTGATCTACGGTCTGCCGGGAAGGAAGAGAAGAGGGCGGATCAGAAGAGAAGGAAAGATGGGGGGGGTGGTGGTGGTGGGGTAATAATAGGAAGACTTACCAAGAGAGGGGCGATTCCAACACTCTCTGCCACCTGGAACGCCAACTGTAGATTCTTCCTCTAAGGAAAAGAAGGAGGTTGTGAATTGGAGGCCAACAGTGGGGTGGATTATAAGAGGCCAGAGAAAAGGTGGAGCTGCTGGCTACCCCCACAACCAATCCCGTTTCATCCTTCTAGAAGCAAGCGGATTGGTTGTTATGGCCAACGGCCTCACCTGTTCTCCAACAAAAATCAGAGATGTGAAATTTATTTATGAGGGCGATGGGGAGGATCTTACCTTCTCTAGAGGGCGCAGCTGGTTATAGGGGATCGTCTGCGGGAGGTAGGAGTGCAGGAGCGCACATAGCGCCATGCCGTCCACCCAGGAGGAGCTGAAGTTCGTAATGACCACATGCTGCAAAAATAGATGTGGTCAGGCTTGTATGATGTGAAGACCTTGAAGACCCCATAAAAAAAAAACACACCCTCATCTGCAGAGTATCCCACCCCTTGCAAAGAACATATCATAGCTCCTCGCTCACCTTATAGCCGCAGGTACGATCCTGTGCCCAACGCAGAAAGACCCCTCTCTTGGAGCCGCCATATCGGCGCAGGAAGGAGCCAGAATCCTCAGTTAGATTCTCTCTGCAGGAAGAAGACGGATAAAAGATCAGAAATCACATGGGGGTAATTACTGGTTGGTGGTAAGGGACATGAAGGACCTACGTGGCTTTAGACTGGTTCAGTAATGTCTCTAGACTTCCTCTGCGCTCCTTGCGGGCCGACGCTGCGTCTGACAGAGGAAAGACAGATATAAATGTACAATGGTGTCTCTACAGAGGAAAAGGAACAGCAGGACTGGGCCCAGAAACAACACAAACAGGTATAGGACCAGCAGGTGAGGGATGGGTAGAAGGAAAAAAAGACTGCTACACCAAGCCTACACCGAGCCGCGCTCACCCATACCTGAGTCCGGGGAGGAGGACCCTCTGGGGGGGACACTCATGAGGCTGCTGGACTTCACAATTGCGTCCTGCAAAGGAGGGAGACATAAGAATGAAGGTGACGGGTGGGAAGGTAGGTGATGGAGTTAGGGAGGGAAGCAAGGTAGGTTATGAGGGTAGGGAGGTGTGGCAGACCCAACCAGGACAGGGGCTTTTGGAGGGGGACTGCAGGGTAGCCTCTTGCCTATTGACTATGGTTCCTGCCATTTGAGGGGGTTCTATTCTTGGGAGCTGTATGCCCGGGGGACCCTTGGAGTGGTCTTGCTTTGAATTTGGGTCCATGTCCCTCTGTAACATACACACTCTGGGAATCTAGGACCGGGATACAGATTTGGGGCCTCTGTGCCCAAACCAGCAAATGACTGCTTTAGACTCAGCATAGATGTTAATATAATCAACTCAAACAAACCTGATTCTGGAGCAGTGATTTTAATAATGCTTAAAGTGAAACAATAAAAATGAAATATTCCGTTAAATATCGTGCCTGGGGGGTCCCCTTAGTATGCCTGTAAAGTAGCGCATCTGTCTCATGTGTTTTACAGTGCCGCAGCAAAATGACATTTCTAAAGGTAAAACATTCATTCAAAATTGCTTGTGGCTGTAATGTATTGCCGACTTCCGGCAGTATAGATGAAAAGTCAAGGAAAAAATTGTCCTGGGTTCCCCCCTAGTCCATACCATGGATATTAAGGGGAACTCCACGCCAAATAAAAAAACTAAAAAAAGTGTGGGGTCCCCCCCAAAATCCATACCAGGCCCTTTGGGTCTGGTATGGATTTTAAGGGGAACTCCACGCCAAAAATTAAAAAAAAAAATGGCGCCCCCCCCCCAAATTCCATACCAGACCCTTATCCGAGCAAGCAGACTGGAAGGCCAGGAAAGGGGGGGGGATGAACGAGCGCCCCCCGCCCTTGAATCATACCAGGCCGCTTGCCCTCAACATGGGGAGGGTGCTTTGGGGTCCCCCCCAAAGCACCTTGTCGCCGTGTTGATGGAGACAAAGGCCTCAGTTACATCACCGGGTGGCCCCAGTGATGTAATTGACCCTTGCCTATATAACAGCTGTCACAGCCAAGAGACAGCAGTCACCGGGGACCTCCCATGGAGGCAGAGGTTTTTTGTTTTTTTTTCTATTTTTCGGGTCCATTGGGCGACATGATTGAAGTTGGATGGACAACCCGAGATACTTTTTTTTTCTTTTTTAATAAAGGGATTGTTAAAAACTGTGTATTGTGGTTTTTACTTTTTGACACATTTTTGGTGAATGGGTAGGGGGACAATGCACCCCATACCCATTCACATGGGGGGGCTGGGTTCATGTTAAAGGGGGTTTCCAGATTCTGATAAGCCCCCCGCCCGCAGACCCCCACAACCACCGGGTAAGGGTTGTGGGGATGAGGCCCTTGTCTCATCAACATGGGGACAAGGTGCTTTGGGGGGGGACCCCCAAAGAACCCTCCCCATGTTGAGGGAAAGCAGCCTGGTATGGTTCGGGGGGGGGGGCTCGCTCATCCCCCCCCCTACCCTGGCCTGCCAGGCTGCATGCTCGGATAAGGGTCTGGTATGGATTTTGGGGGGGACACCACACCAATTTATTTTTTAAATTTAGGCGTGTAGTTCCCCTTAAAATCTATACCAGACCCAAAGGGCCTGGTATGGATTTTGGGGGGGGCCCATGCTGTTTTTTTTTAAAATTCTGTCATAGGTTTCCCCTTTACCACTTCAATACACTGTATAAACTGTACACTGACTGCACTATATATATATATATATATATATATATATATATATATATATATACATACACTAAACTGCCTGCACGCCACTAACTGCCCTGCCTCTGGCTAACGTTCTCTCATTCATTACACTATATATGGCCGCCGTGTAAGCAGCCTTATATAGTGTGGGGCGTGGACTTAGCCCCCTGAGCCATGGCTGGCTGAAGGCAGGGTACCTGCCTTTAGCCAGTCATGGCTCAGGGGGCTAAGTCCAATCATGGCTCTCACAGCAGAGCGTGCTGTGATTGGCCAAGGCATGCAGGTCAGGTGCATGCTTTGGCCAATCGGCAGCCGTCAATGCACTGCAAGCCCGCAGTGCATTATGGGGGTTCCGCAGCACTCAAATTTGCCGCGATGCCCCATATGTTCGGTTTGTTTGAGAGCAAATGAACACCCGATGTTAAACTCGAACTGCGGACTCATCCCTACCTCCTAGGTGTGAATTACCATAGTTAATTGAGTCACCTATTGTTTCTGTCGGTCTGCTCATCTCTTGGAGATGTGATTAATATTGTGTCCACTTTAAATTGTTATTGATCCATTGAGGGATCTTAAGTGGTTATGTTTATGATAATGTGTAATGTACTTTGTTTTCAAGGTTGTGGGCTTGTTGCCGGATTGTCTGGGCATCCCCTGATTAATCAAGGCTTGTTGTTAATTAGCGTACTGTGTATGTGTATGTTGGCTGTTCCTTAGATGTGCTAATTGTTTAGGATAATGTGATCAGGCTTTTATCTGATTTTGTGTGGTATATAAATTCTGTGTGAGTTTACAATAAAGTGAGTTCCAGTTTGCACCTAAGTTAGTGTCGTCTAGCCCTTGGGTGCTCAGCTACAATATGAGGAGGAAGCTATATATCTTGATGGAAGCAACCAAGCTGGGTTCTGGATGGTCCTTCACAGAAGGGAAGGAAGGGGGGGGGGATGGAAGTAGGGAAGGAAGAATGAAGGGGACAGATTAAGGGTGATGGAGAAAATGAAGGTGGGGATGAAGGACGGTGAAGTGAGGAAGGAGTGACTTATACATTAGTCCTCAGCGAGGAGAGGATGACACCCCGAGGGAGGCTGCGGTATCCTTGGACAGTGCCATTCACAGGGGAGGTCTCGGCCCAGTCCACAGTGTCTGACCTGTAATATAACAAATTGAGCACTCAGTACTTTGTCTTTATCTGCTTTCTCTTACACAGTTTACATCATCCCCTGTGCCAATCCTCTGAGCAGATCACAGTACTCTCGCCACACTGTCCAATCCCTCGTCAAGCCATGTGACTCTACTGTTCAATGCCATTCTTCTCCAGCCTGAACCCCTAATCCCAGAACCCCATCGATCATATTTCTCCCCACTCACCCCTTAATTCGTAACCTCTTGTTCTCTTTCTCACTCCTCTCGAACTTCTCCTGGGCTTCCTCTCGAAATCTCTCTGCTACAGCTACAGCGGTGCGGAGGTCGGACTGGAGTAGGTTCAGTTCCTGCACTTCACCCTGTAGAGGAAGAAGAAATAGAAGTTAGGGATTCAGGATACTTCAGTTTCAATTTCCGAGCACCATCCAAGGTGAGCAGAACATTGGATAAAACACTGAGCACCATCCAAGGTGAGTAGAATATTGGATAAAACACTGAGCACAATCCAAGGTGAGCAGAACATTGGATAAAACACTGAGCACCATCCAAGGTGAGTAGACTATTGGATAAAACACTGAGCACAATCCAAGGTGAGCAGAACATTGGATAAAACACTGAGCACAATCCAAGGTGAGCAGAACATTGGATAAAACACTGAGCACAATCCAAGGTGAGCAGAACATTGGATAAAACACTGAGCACCATCCAAGGTGAGTAGAACATTGGATAAAACACTGAGCACAATCCAAGGTGAGCAGAACATTGGATAAAACACTGAGCACAATCCAAGGTGAGCAGAACATTGGATAAAACACTGAGCACAATCCAAGGTGAGCAGAACATTGGATAAAACACTGAGCACCATCCAAGGTGAGTAGAACATTGGATAAAACACTGAGCACAATCCAAGGTGAGCAGAACATTGGATAAAACACTGAGCACAATCCAAGGTGAGCAGAACATTGGATAAAACACTGAGCACCATCCAAGGTGAGCAGAACATTGGATAAAACACTGAGCACCATCCAAGGTGAGTAGAACATTGGATAAAACACTGAGCACAATCCAAGGTGAGCAGAACATTGGATAAAACACTGAGCACCATCCAAGGTGAGTAGAACATTGGATAAAACACTGAGCACCATCCAAGATGAGTAGAACATTGGATAAAACACTGAGCACCATCCAAGATGAGCAGAACATTGGATAAAACACTGAGCACCATTCAAGGTGAGCAGAACATCAGATACAACTCTAAGCACCATCCAAGGATAGAAAAATATCTGATACAACACTGAGCACCATCCAAAGTGAGCAGAACATTGGATGCAACACTGAACACCATCCAAGATGAGCAGAACATCTGATACAAAATTGAGCACCATCCAAGGTGAGCAGAACATCTGATACAATACTTAGCACCATCCAAGGACAGAAGAATAACTAATACAACACTGAGCACCATCCAAAGAGAGCAGAACATCTGATACAACACTGAACATCATAAAGAGTTGGTATATTGTAGTATGGAGGGGCGGTGTATTGTAATATGGAGGGTGGTATTTTGTAGTATGGAGGGTGGTATATTTTAGTATGGAGGGTGGTGTATTGTAGTATGGAGGGTGGGTGTATTGTAGTATAGAGGGTGGTGTATTGTAGTATGGAGGGTGGGTGTATTGTAATATGGAGGGTGGTGTATTGTAGTATGGAGGGTGGTGTATTGTAGTATGGAGGGTGGGTATACCATTGGAGACGTCTCACCTGCAGCTCGATGATTCTCTGAGTCAATGTGATGTTCTCCTTCTCCAGCTGATAAACACGATCTAGGAGGAGAGAGCACAGTGCTGAGTACATATGTGGACTATGGTCACCTCTATATACAGCTGCCTGGAACTGATCTAGAGCCCCTCCCTCCAGTACAGCCCCTCCCTCCAGTAGAGCCCCTCTGCTGCAGAGCATCCTTCCCCATGGAACTTTACCCCTATGCAATGTGCCACACTTGAGAAGCTCCTCACCCTTACAGAGCACCTCTGCTGTACCTTCTTTGTGGAGCTCCTCCCCTGAGGAGCACCTGGTCTCTCACCTCTCAGTCTCCCCTTCTCTTTGTTGTCCTCCTGTGAGGGGTTCCGGTGTTCCTGGCCATCTGGCACCTCCGTGAGCTTCTCCTGTAGATACAGATTGGTCAGAGTGGTCTGTGAGGTCACTGTGTACTACACTGATATTGTACACAGGGGGTGGGAGGGAACATATTATGGAATACTTTTAGTGTGGAGCATTGTGGGTAATGTGAAGTACCATGCAGGGTGGAGAATTCTTGAAAAAGGGACGAGTCATGTACGATGTGCAAGGTAATGTGGAGGAGTACCATGCATGGTGGAGCAGTCTATGTGATGTGGAGGAGTACCATGCATGGTGGAGCAGTCTATGTGATGTGGAGGAGTACCATGCATGGTGGAGCAGTCTGTGTGATGTGGAGAAGTACCATGCAGGGTGGAGCAGTCTATATGATGTGGAGGAGTACCATGCAGGGTGGAGCAATCTATGTGGTGTGGAGGAGTACCATGCAGGGGGGAGCAGTCTATGTGGTGTGGAGGAGTACCATGCAGGGTGGAGCAGTCTATGTGGTGTGGAGGAGTACCATGCAGGGTGGAGCAATCTATGTGGTGTGGAGGAGTACCATGCAGGGGGGAGCAGTCTATGTGGTGTGGAGGAGTACCATGCAGGGTGGAGCAGTCTATGTGGTGTGGAGGAGTACCATGCAGGGTGGAGCAGTCTATGTGGTGTGGAGGAGAACCATGCATGGTGGAGCAGTCTATGTGATGTGGAGGAGTACCATGCAGGGTGGAGCAGTCTATGTGATGTGGAGGAGTACCATGCAGGGTGGAGCAGTCTATGTGATGTGGAGGAGTACCATGCATGGTGGAGCAGTCTACGTGGTGTGGAGGAGTACCATGCAGGGTGGAGCAGTCTATGTGGTGTGGAGGAGAACCATGCATGGTGGAGCAGTCTATGTGATGTGGAGGAGTACCATGCAGGGTGGAGCAGTCTATGTGATGTGGAGGAGTACCATGCAGGGTGGAGCAGTCTATGTGATGTGGAGGAGTACCATGCATGGTGGAGCAGTCTACGTGGTGTGGAGGAGTACCATGCAGGGTGAAGCAGTCTATGTGGTGTGGAGGAGTACCATGCATGGCGGAGCAGTGTATGTGGTGTGAAGGAGTACTATGTATGGTGGAGCAGTCTATGTGATGTGGAGGAGTACCATGCAGGGTGGAGCAGTCTATGTGGTGTGGAGGAGTACCATGCATGGTGGAGCAGTCTATGTGATGTTGAGGAGTACCATGCATGGTGGAGCAGTCTATGTGGTGTGGAGGAGTACCATGCAGGGTGGAGCAATCTATGTGGTGTGGAGGAGTACCATGCAGAGTGGAGCAATCTATGTGATGTGGAGGAGTACCATGCATGGTGGAGCAGTCTATGTGGTGTGGAGGAGAACCATGCATGGTGGAGCAGTCTATGTGATGTGGAGGAGTACTATGCATGGTGGAGCAGTCTATGTGGTGTAGAGGAGTACCATGCAGGATGGAGCAGTCTATGTGGTGTAGAGGAGTACCATGCAGGATGGAGCAGTCTATGTGGTGTGGAGGAGTACCATGCAGGGGGGAGCAGTCTATGTGATGTGGAGGAGTACCATGCAGGGTGGAGCAGTCTATGTGATGTGGAGGAGTACCATGCATGGTGGAGCAGTCTATGTGATGTGGAGGAGTACCATGCATGGTGGAGCAGTCTATGTGATGTGGAGGAGTACCATGCATGGTGGAGCAGTCTATGTGGTGTGGAGGAGTACCATGCAGGGGGGAGCAGTCTACGTGGTGTGGAGGAGTACCATGCAGGGGGGAGCAGTCTATGTGGTGTGGAGGAGTACCATGCATGGTGGAGCAGTCTATGTGGTGTGGAGGAGTACCATGCAGAGTGGAGCAGTCTATGTGATGTGGAGGTGTACCATGCAGGGTGGAGCAGTCTATGTGATGTGGAGGAGTACTATGCAGGGGGGAGCAGTCTATGTGGTGTGGAGGAGTACCATGCATGGTGGAGCAGTCTATGTGGTTTGGAGGAGTACCATGCAGGGTGGAGCAGTCTATGTGATGTGGTGGAGTACCATGTATGGTGGAGCAGTCTATGTGGTGTGGAGGAGTACCATGCAGGGTGGAGCAGTCTATGTGGTGTAGAGGAGTACCATGTATGGTGGAGCAGTCTATGTGGTGTGGAGGAGTACCATGCATGGTGGAGCAGTCTATGTGGTGTGGAGGAGTACCATGCATGGTGGAGCAGTCTACGTGATGTGGAGGAGTACCATGCATGGTGGAGCAGTCTATGTGGTGTAGAGGAGTACCATGCAGGATGGAGCAGTCTATGTGATGTGGAGGAGTACCATGCAGGGGGGAGCAGTCTATGTGATGTGGAGGAGTACCATGCAGGGGGGAGCAGTCTATGTGATGTGGAGGAGTACCATGCAGGGGGGAGCAGTCTATGTGATGTGGAGGAGTACCATGCAGGGGGGAGCAGTCTATGTGGTGTGGAGGAGTACCATGCAGGGTGGAGCAGTCTATGTGGTGTGGAGGAGTACCATGCAGGGTGGAGCAGTCTATGTGGTGTGGAGGAGTACCATGCATGGTGGAGCAGTCTATGTGATGTGGAGGAGTACCATGCAGGGTGAAGCAGTCTATGTGGTGTGGAGGAGTACCATGCATGGTGGAGCAGTCTATGTGGTGTGGAGGAGTACCATGCACGGTGGAGCAGTCTATGTGGTGTGGAGGAGTACCATGCATGGTGGAGCAGTCTATGTGGTGTGGAGGAGAACCATGCAGGGTGGAGCAGTCTATGTGGTGTGGAGGAGTACCATGCATCGTGGAGCAGTCTATGTGGTGTGGAGGAGTACCATGCATGGTGGAGCAGTCTATGTGGTGTGGAGGAGTACCATGCATGGTGGAGCAGTCTATGTGATGTGGAGGAGTATCATGCATGGTGGAGCAGTCTATGTGGTGTGGAGGAGAACCATGCAGGGTGGAGCAGTCTATGTGGTGTGGAGGAGTACCATGCATCGTGGAGCAGTCTATGTGGTGTGGGGGAGTACCATGCAGGGTGCTGGAGAACCATGCAGGGTGGAGCAGTCTATGTGGTGTAGAGGAGTACCATGCATGGTGGAGCAGTCTATGTGGTGTGGAGGAGTACCATGCAGGGTGAAGCAGTCTATGTGGTGTGGAGGAGTACCATGCATGGTGGAGCAGTCTATGTGGTGTGGAGGAGAACCATGCAGGGTGGAGCAGTCTATGTGGTGTGGAGGAGTACCATGCATGGTGGAGCAGTCTATGTGGTGTAGAGGAGTACCATGCATGGTGGAGCAGTCTATGTGGTGTAGAGGAGTACCATGCAGGGTGGAGCAGTCTATGTGGTGTGGAGGAGTACCATGCATGGTGGAGCAGTCTATGTGGTGTGGAGGAGTACCATGCATGGTGGAGCAGTCTATGTGATGTGGAGGAGTACCATGCAGAGTGGAGCAGTCTATGTGATGTGGAGGAGTACCATGCATGGTGGAGCAGTCTATGTGGTGTGGAGGAGAACCATGCAGGGTGGAGCAGTCTATGTGGTGTGGAGGAGTACCATGCATGGTGGAGCAGTCTATGTGGTGTGGAAGAGTACCATGCAGGGTGGAGCAGTCTATGTGATGTGGAGGAGTACCATGCAGGGTGGAGCAGTCTATGTGATGTGGAGGAGTACCATGCAGGGGGGAGCAGTCTATGTGGTGTAGAGGAGTACCATGCAGGGGGGAGCAGTCTATGTGATGTGGAGGAGTACCATGCAGAGTGGAGCAGTCTATGTGATGTGGAGGAGTACCATGCAGGGGGGAGCAGTCTATGTGATGTGGAGGAGTACCATGCATGGTGGAGCAGTCTATGTGGTGTGGAGGAGAACCATGCAGGGTGGAGCAGTCTATGTGATGTGGAGGAGAACCATGCAGGGTGGAGCAGTCTATGTGGTGTGGAGGAGTACCATGCATGGTGGAGCAGTCTATGTGGTGTAGAGGAGTACCATGCATGGTGGAGCAGTCTATGTGGTGTGGAGGAGTACCATGCATGGTGGAGCAGTCTATGTGGTGTGGAGGAGAACCATGCAGGGTGGAGCAGTCTATGTGGTGTGGAGGAGTACCATGCAGAGTGGAGCAGTCTATGTGATGTGGAGGAGTACCATGCAGGGGGGAGCAGTCTATGTGATGTGGAGGAGTACCATGCATGGTGGAGCAGTCTATGTGATGTGGAGGAGTACCATGCAGGGTGGAGCAGTCTATGTGATGTGGAGGAGTACCATGCAGAGGGGAGCAGTCTATGTGGTGTGGAGGAGTACCATGTAGGATGAATCTGAAAATTGTGAAGTTTTGTGCAGGGTGGAGCCCTCTGGAATGTACTGCTATGGATTGGAGTAAGTCTTTCTTGGTGGCTCTCTCACCTGAGTGTCCTTGGAATCTGATCTCCCCGCACGCACCGTCAGTATTTTTCCTGGAAGAGACAGCAGATAGGTCAGAGACAAGAGGGACACAGGAAAGATGGCGGACAGCATTTTCCTCCAGCAGTACCTGCACTCAGGGCCTCATACTGGCTCTTTAGGTTCCCGAGTTCCCTCAGTCCACTCTTCAGCTCTTTCCTGACTTCTGTGAGCCGAGCCTCCCAGGCAATGGCAGAGGCCGCTATCCGGGGCCCATCGCTGCCATTTCCAGAAGCCAGGAGACCTCTAAACTGGCTGTGCATTTCATCCAATGATCGGGATGCCTGCTGAATCTGTTCTGTAGCCTGATGAAAGGTGGGACCCCAGCCCTCTAAGTATTTCTGCTCATTACTGGACACCTTCGGCTGCTCAGGGGTGGGGCCTGTGTCGATGGGGCGGCGCTCAGGACTAGCCACAGGTGTGTAGAAAAGTTCCTGGCTGGGGGATTGTGTAGGGCTTTGGTGAGGTTTGTACAAAGAAGGCGATGTTGGGGCTGCGGAGGCATCTGATAAAAGACAAAACATCCACCATATTGTCCATGAAGAGCCCAGAGGTGAAACAAGAAGGGAAGAAGAAAAGGAGACATCACATGACACAGAGAGATGAGAAAACTGGAGACAGTCGGACAGACAGAACACTGCAAGGATAGAAAGAGAGCCAACAGAGGTCACTTACCTGTGTCGGGAGCATTCTTCACACTGTTACCACCCATTACAAATGGACAACCCAGGAGGAGACTGAAGGCTCACAGAGGAAGATGGAGGTTGCTGGTAAATGATGGAAGTCTGAAAAGGGAGGATAAACCACAGAAAGTGACAGAAGGAGACAGTATTCCTGGAAATTCCTAATCCACAATTGTCCTGGGTGATGGTCGTTGGTCCTGGAGAACAGCCTGTGAAATATATGGAAGATAGTGTACTAGAGAGAGATGGTAGTCTTTAGGGGATGGACTCGAGATCAGTTAGGTGTCCAAGTAAAATGCCAGTCCCGGAAGATGGATGGTGGTCAAAAGGACAACATAATAAGCAGTTCTCAAGGGGACATGGAAGCTTCTGATAAAGGATGGCAGTCCAGAAAGAGAAAGACAGAAACCCCAGAAGTCCCGGAAGGAGACAGTATTCCTGGAGAATGGTCCTAATCCACAACTAACTTGGGAGGTGGGTCGTTGGTCCTAGAGGAGAGCCTGAGAAATGTATGCAAGCCCTGCAAAATAATGTGCTGGAGAGATGGTAGTCCTTAGGGGCCGGGTTTAAGACCAGTTAGGAGTCCAAAGAAAATGCCAGTCCCAGAAGGTGGTCATATATACACCATAACAAGAAGTTGAAAGTTCTCAGGGGGACATGGAAGCTTCTGGTGAAGGATGGAGCTCCAGAAAGAGACAAGAGGACCTCCTGGTAAGAGAAACCCCAGAAGGTGCTGGAAGGAGACAGTATTCCCGAGTTTTTTCCTAGTTCACCAATATCTTGGGACATGAGTGATGACCTGGAGGGGAGCCTGGGAAATGTAGGCAAGCCCTGATGAATGCTGTGCTAGACAGATAGGTAGCCCTCAGGGCTGGACCCAGGTCCAAAAAACATGCCAATCCTGGAAGATGGATGATGGTCCAGAGGATAGAAGGTGGAACTAAATGTCAGTGAAGGATGTTGTCCTTTGCATGAAGGATACAAGTCCTGGCAGACAGAGGTACCGAGGATAGATTGCTGTCATAAATGCAAGAACTGACCCCAGAAGAAGGCTGCTGGAAACAGGTCCCTATCCACAAATATTTTTCCAGGGGTTGGGGGGTAAGGGTCCTGGAAGCTGATAAATGTAAGGAAGCCTTGTATCTTGGTGTGCTGGACTGATGACGGCCCTCAGGGAGGGGTGCTGGGACCAGGAACCAGTGTTCAGGTAAAAGGAGAATGATGCTGTATTTTAAATTAAGTATATTAATGCTGGAAGGTGGAGGATAGTCCTGAGGATGGATGGTAACCCCAAATGTCAGATACTGATCTATGAATGAAGGATTTCAGGACTTAAAGATCAGAAATGTCTTTAAGAATAGATGGCAGTCCTAAATTCCATATGTTTGCACTGGAAGAAAGATGTTTGTAGCATACCAGCCTTGAAGTTGGACGGTAGTCCTGATTTCCAGTGGTCAGTATCTCAAGACGGATGGTGGTCCTGGCTTTCAGTCCTTGAAGATGGATGGTTTTCCTGGTTGGCAGTGGTCAGTACCTGAAGATGGATGGTGCTCTTGGTTGGCAGTGGTCAGTACCTGAAGATGGATGATGCTCCTGGTTGGCAGTGGTCAGTACCTGATGATGGATGGTGCTCCTGGTTGGCAGTGGCCAGTACCTGAAGATGGATGATGCTCCTGGTTGGCAGTGGTCAGTACCTGAAGATGGATGGTGCTCCTGGTTGGCAGTGGTCAGTACCTGAAGATGGATGGTGCTCCTGGTTGGCAGTGTTCAGTACCTGAAGATGGATCGTGCTCCTGGCTTTCAGTGCCTGAGGATGGATGGCGCTCTTGGCTTACAGTGCCTGAAGACGGATGATGCTCCTGGTTGTCGATCCCTGAAGACGGATGGTGCTCCTGGTTGTCGATCCCGACGATGGATGGTGCTCCTGGTTGTCGATCCCCGAAGATGGATGGTGCTCCCGGTTGTCGTTCTCTGAAGACGGATGGTGCTCCTGGTTGCCAATCCCTGAAGACGGATGGTGCTCCCAGTTGTCGTTCTCTGAAGACAGATGGTGCTCCTGGTTGTCGATCCCTGAAGACGGATGTGCTCCTGGTTGTCGATCCCTGAAGACGGATGTGCTCCTGGTTATCGATCCCTGAAGATGGATGGTGCTCCTGGTTGTCGATCCCCGAAGATGGATGGTGCTCCCGGTTGTCGTTCTCTGAAGACGGATGGTGCTCCCGGTTGTCGTTCTCTGAAGACGGATGGTGCTCCCGGTTGTCGTTCTCTGAAGACAGATGGTGCTCTTGGTTGTCGATCCCTGAAGACGGATGTGCTCCTGGTTGTCGATCCCTGAAGATGGATGGTGCTCCTGGTTGGTAGTGATCAGTCTCTGAAGAGGGATGTTAGTCCCAGGATCAGAAGAGACAGAGGCTGCAGTGAGACGGGGACACACCTGTAGCAGACGTCTCAGACTGGGATTTCCTGCACAACTTCTTTCTCACTCTCATTCCACCACTTTCCCCGTCACACAGTGTGCGCACTACTCATAAAATCCTGTGTGACCGCATTACTGTGCACACCCAGCACACCAGCCTGGCACACCGTGACAGATTCCACACCCAACCCACTGCAACAATCATAACCACTCCCTGCTGCATGCCCTGACCTGTGTGTATGTACAACCTGACCCATATGTGTTTCCACCCAACATCTAGCCATCACACACAATGCAGTTTACACTGATCCAATCCTGCAGGTACTAATAGTAATAATGACAGAGGTGTGCATCACATGACATTTTGGGAATCCGGCTTTTACAGGTATTTCTTTTTTGGCTTTGGATGGAGGGGTTAAGGAAAGGAGCAATGTTAGTATGACATAGGAAACGAGGGAAATGGGGGTCAGGAGGACGCAAACAGCACCAAAGACCTGGCTGGGGTCTCGCACCTACTGCTGCCTCCACCCAAAACCAAATCCATGGGTAGACAATGTGCTCAGATTGCAGCTACCTCTTCCAGGGACCCGGCTCTGCTGCATTCCTCTATACCAGACCACGGAGATGTGTGAAATCAGAACTGTCTATGACCCCTAGTAGCCAATCAGCACTCTGTACTAGAGACTTATTCCAGGGAGTCCAATACATAAAGCTGGGGAACTGCTCAACCTTGTATACAGGGTTCCCCCTACTGGCCAGGATTAGTATATATATACACATATATGTATATATATACACAGTATATACATTCACCAGCCACTTTATTAGGTCCCCCTTGCTAGTAGCGGGTTGGACCCCCTTTTTTAGGTCCCCCTTGCTAGTAATGGCTTGGACCCCCTTTATTAGGTCCCCCTTGCTAGTAGCGGGTTGGACCCACTTTGGCCTTCATTCTTGGTGGCATAGATACAAGGTGTTGGAAACGTTCCTCCGAGATTTTTCTCCATAATGACCTGATGACATCACACAGTTCCACCACATCCCAAAGGTGCTCTATTGGATGAGATGTGGTGAGTGTGGAGGCCATTGGAGGACAGGGACCTCATTGTCCAGTGGTGAGATGATTGGAGCTTTGTGACATGGTGCATTATCCTGCTGGAAGGAGCCATCAGAAGATGGGGACACTGTAGTCATAAAGGGATGGACATGGTCAGCAACAACACTCAGGTAGGCCGCGGTGATTAAACCATGATCAATTGGTACTAAGGGGCCCAAAGTGTGCCAAGAAAATATCCCCCCACCATTACACCCCCAGCCTGAACCGGTGATACCCCATCCCCCACACCATTACACCCCCACCACCAGCCTGAACCGGTGATATCCCATCCCCCACACCATTACACCCCCACCACCAGCCTGAACCGGTGATATCCCATCCCCCACACCATTACACCCCCCACCACCAGCCTGAACCGGTGATATCCCATCCTCCACACCATTACACCTCCACCACCAGCCTGAACCGGTGATACCCCATCCCCCACACCATTACACCCCCACCACCAGCCTGAACCGGTGATACCCCATCCCCCACACCATTACACCCCCACCACCAGCCTGAACCGGTGATATCCCATCCCCCACACCATTACACCCCCACCACCAGCCTGAACCGGTGATATCCCATCCCCCACACCATTACACCCCCACCACCAGCCTGAACCGGTGATATCCCATCCTCCACACCATTACACCTCCACCACCAGCCTGAACCGGTGATACCCCATCCCCCACACCATTACACCCCCACCACCAGCCTGAACCGGTGATATCCCATCCCCCACACCATTACACCCCCACCACCAGCCTGAACCGGTGATACCCCATCCCCCACACCATTACACCCCCCACCACCAGCCTGAACCGGTGATATCCCATCCCCCACACCATTACACCCCCACCACCAGCCTGAACCGGTGATATCCCATCCCCCACACCATTACACCCCCACCACCAGCCTGAACCGGTGATATCCCATCCCCCACACCATTACACCCCCCACCACCAGCCTGAACCGGTGATATCCCATCCTCCACACCATTACACCTCCACCACCAGCCTGAACCGGTGATACCCCATCCCCCACACCATTACACCCCCACCACCAGCCTGAACCGGTGATACCCCATCCCCCACACCATTACACCCCCACCACCAGCCTGAACTGGTGATACCCCATCCCCCACACCATTACACCCCCCACCACCAGCCTGAACCGGTGATATCCCATCCCCCACACCATTACACCCCCACCACCAGCCTAAACCGGTGATATCCCATCCCCCACACCATTACACCTCCACCACCAGCCTGAACCGGTGATATCCCATCCCCCACACCATTACACCCCCACCACCAGCCTGATATCCCATCCCCCACACCATTACACCTCCACCACCAGCCTGAACCGGTGATATCCCATCCTCCACACCATTACACCTCCACCACCAGCCTGAACCGGTGATACCCCATCCCCCACACCATTACACCCCCACCACCAGCCTGAACCGGTGATACCCCATCCCCCACACCATTACACCCCCACCACCAGCCTGAACCGGAGATACCCCATCCCCCACACCATTACACCCCCCACCACCAGCCTGAACCGGTGATATCCCATCCCCCACACCATTACACCCCCACCACCAGCCTGAACCGGTGATATCCCATCCCCCACACCATTACACCTCCACCACCAGCCTGAACCGGTGATACCCCATCCCCCACACCATTACACCCCCACCACCAGCCTGAACCGGTGATACCCCATCCCCCACACCATTACACCCCCCACCACCAGCCTGAACCGGTGATATCCCATCCCCCACACCATTACACCCCCACCACCAGCCTGAACCGGTGATATCCCATCCCCCACACCATTACACCCCCACCACCAGCCTGAACCGGTGATACCCCATCCCCCACACCATTACACCCCCACCACCAGCCTGAACCGGTGATACCCCATCCCCCACACCATTACACCCCCACCACCAGCCTGAACCGGTGATACCCCATCCCCCCCACCACCAGCCTGAACCGGTGATATCCCATCCCCCACACCATTACATCCCCACCACCAGCCTGAACCGGTGATACCCCATCCCCCACACCATTACACCCCCACCACCAGCCTGAACCGGTGATATCCCATCCCCCACACCATTACACCCCCACCACCAGCCTGAACCGGTGATACCCCATCCCCCACACCATTACACCCCACCACCAGCCTGAACCGGTGATATCCCATCCCCCACACCATTACACCCCCACCACCAGCCTGAACCGGTGATATCCCATCCCCCACACCATTACACCCCCACCACCAGCCTGAACCGGTGATATCCCATCCCCCACACCATTACACCCCCACCACCAGCCTGAACCGGTGATATCCCATCCCCCAAACCATTACACCCCCACCACCAGCCTGAACCGGTGATATCCCATCCCCCACACCATTACACCCCCACCACCAGCCTGAACCGGTGATATCCCATCCCCCACACCCTTACACCCCCACCACCAGCCTGAACCGGTGATATCCCATCCCCCAAACCATTACACCCCCCCCACCAGCCTGAATCAGTGATATCCCATCCCCCACACCATTACACCCCCACCACCAGCCTGAACCGGTGATATCCCATCCCCCAAACCATTACACCCCCACCACCAGCCTGAACCGGTGATATCCCATCCCCCACACCATTACACCTCCACCACCAGCCTGAACCGGTGATACCCCATCCCCCACACCATTACACCCCCACCACCAGCCTGAACCAGTGATATCCCATCCCCCACACCATTACACTCCCACCACCAGCCTGAACCAGTGATATCCCATCCTCCACACCATTACACCCCCACCACCAGCCTGAACCAGTGATATCCCATCCCCCACACCATTACACCCCCACCACCAGCCTGAACCGGTGATATCCCATCCCCCACACCATTACACTCCCACCACCAGCCTGAACCAGTGATATCCCATCCCCCACACCATTACACTTCCACCACCAGCCTGAACCAGTGATATCCCATCCTCCACACCATTACACCCCCACCACCAGCCTGAACCGGTGATACCCCATCCCCCACACTATTACACCCCCACCACCAGCCTGAACCGGTGATATCCCATCCCCCCACACCATTACACCCCCACCACCAGTCTCAACCAGTGATATCCCATCCCCCACACCATTACACCCCCACCACCAGCCTGAACCGGTGATACCCCATCCCCCACACCATTACACCCCCACCACCAGCCTGAACCGGTGATACCCCATCCCCCACACTATTACACCCCCACCACCAGCCTGAACCGGTGATACCCCATCCCCCACACCATTACATCCCCACCACCAGCCTGAACCGGTGATACCCCATCCCCCACACCATTACACCCCCCACCACCAGCCTGAACCGGTGATATCCCATCCTCCCACACCATTACATCCCCACCACCAGCCTGAACCGGTGATACCCCATCCCCCACACCATTACACCCCCACCACCAGCCTGAACCGGTGATATCCCATCCCCCACACCATTACACCCCCACCACCAGCCTGAACCGGTGATACCCCATCCCCCACACCATTACACCCCCACCACCAGCCTGAACCGGTGATACCCCATCCCCCACACCATTACACCTTCACCACCAGCCTGAACCGGTGATATCCCATCCCCCACACCATTACACCTCCACCACCAGCCTGAACCGGTGATATCCCATCCCCCACACCATTACACCCCCACCACCAGCCTGAACCGGTGATATCCCATCCCCCACACCATTACACCCCCACCACCAGCCTGAACCGGTGATATCCCATCCCCCACACCATTACACCCCCACCACCAGCCTGAACCGGTGATACCCCATCCCCCACACCATTACACCCCCACCACCAGCCTGAACCGGTGATATCCCATCCCCCACACCATTACACCCCCACCACCAGCCTGAACCAGCGATATCCCATCCCCCACACCATTACACCCCCACCACCAGCCTGAACCAGCGATATCCCATCCCCCACACCATTACACCCCCACCACCAGCCTGAACCGGTGATATCCCATCCCCCACACCATTACACCCCCACCACCAGCCTGAACCGGTGATACCCCATCCCCCACACCATTACACCTCCACCACCAGCCTGAACCGGTGATACCCCATCCCCCACACCATTACACCCCCACCACCAGCCTGAACTGGTGATACCCCATCCCCCACACCATTACACCCCCACCACCAGCCTGAACCGGTGATATCCCATCCCCCACACCATTACACCCCCACCACCAGCCTGAACCGGTGATATCCCATCCCCCACACCATTACACCCCCACCACCAGCCTGAACCGGTGATATCCCATCCCCCACACCATTACACCCCCCACCACCAGCCTGAACCGGTGATATCCCATCCCCCACACCATTACACCCCCACCACCAGCCTGAACCGGTGATACCCCATCCCCCACACCATTACACCCCCACCACCAGCCTGAACCCATGATACCCCATCCCCCACACCATTACACCCCCACCACCAGCCTGAACCAGCGATATCCCATCCCCCACACCATTACACCCCCCACCACCAGCCTGAACCGGTGATACCCCATCCCCCACACCATTACACCCCCACCACCAGCCTGAACCGGTGATACCCCATCCCCCACACCATTACACCCCCACCACCAGCCTGAACCGGCGATACCCCATCCCCCACACCATTACACCCCCACCACCAGCCTGAACCGGTGATATCCCATCCCCCACACCATTACACCCCCACCACCAGCCTGAACCAGTGATACCCCATCCCTCACACCATTACACCCCCACCACCAGCCTGAACCGGTGATATCCATTCCCCCACACCATTACACCCCCACCACCAGCCTGAACCGGTGATATCCCATCCCCCACACCATTACACCCCCACCACCAGCCTGAACCAGTGATACCCCATCCCTCACACCATTACACCCCCACCACCAGCCTGAACCGGTGATATCCCATCCCTCACACCATTACACCCCCACCACCAGCCTGAACCAGTGATATCCAATCCCCCACACCATTACACCCCCACCACCAGCCTGAACCGGTGATACCCCATCCCCCACACCATTACACCCCCACTACCAGCCTGAACCGGTGATACCCCATCCCCCACACCATTACACCCCCACCACCAGCCTGAACCGGTGATATCCCATCCCCCACACCATTACACCCCCCACCACCAGCCTGAACCGGTGATACCCCATCCCCCACACCATTACACCTCCACCACCAGCCTGAACCGGCGATACCCCATCCCCCACACCATTACACCCCCACCACCAGCCTGAACCGGTGATATCCCATCCCCCACACCATTACACCCCCCACCACCAGCCTGAACCCGGTGATACCCCATCCCCCACACCATTACACCCCCACCACCAGCCTGAACCGGTGATATCCCATCCCCCACACCATTACACCCCCCACCACCAGCCTGAACCCGGTGATACCCCATCCCCCACATCATTACACCCCCACCACCAGCCTGAACCGGTGATATCCCATCCCCCACACCATTACACCCCCACCACCGGCCTGAACCGGTGATATCACATCCCCCACACCATTACACCCCCACCACCAGCCTGAACCGGTGATATCCCATCCCCCACACCATTACACCCCCACCACCAGCCTGAACCGGTGATACCCCATCCCCCACACCATTACACCCCCACCACCAGCCTGAACCGGTGATACCCCATCCCCCACACCATTACACCCCCACCACCAGCCTGAACCGGTGATATCCCATCCCCCACACCATTACACCCCCACCACCAGCCTGAACCGGTGATATCCCATCCCCCACACCATTACATCCCCACCACCAGCCTGAACCGGTGATATCCCATCCCCCACACCATTACACCCCCCACCACCAGCCTGAACCGGGGATACCCCATCCCCCACACGATTACACCCCCACACCACCAGCCTGAACCAGTGATATCCCATCCCCCACACCATTACACCCCCACCACCAGCCTGAACCGGTGATACCCCATCCCCCACACCATTACACCTCCACCACCAGCCTGAACCGGTGATATCCCATCCCCCACACCATTACACCCCCACCACCAGCCTGAACCGGTGATACCCCATCCCCCACACCATTACACCCCCACTACCAGCCTGAACCGGTGATACCCCATCCCCCACACCATTACACCTTCACCACCAGCCTGAACCGGTGATATCCCATCCCCCACACCATTACACCCCCACCACCAGCCTGAACCGGTGATACCCCATCCCCCACGCCATTACACCCCCACCACCAGCCTGAACCGGTGATACCCCATCCCCCACACCATTACACCTCCACCACCAGCCTGAACCGGCGATACCCCATCCCCCACACCATTACACCCCCACCACCAGCCTGAACTGGTGATATCCCATCCCCCACACCATTACACCCCCCACCACCAGCCTGAACCGGTGATACCCCATCCCCCACACCATTACACCACCACCAGCCTGAACCGGTGATATCCCATCCCCCACACCATTACACCCCCACCACCAGCCTGAACCGGTGATACCCCATCCCCCACACCATTACACCCCACCACCAGCCTGAACCGGTGATATCCCATCCCCCACACCATTACACCCCCACCACCAGCCTGAACCGGTGATACCCCATCCCCCACACCATTACACCCCCACCACCAGCCTGAACCAGTGATACCCCATCCCCCACACCATTACACCCCCACCACCAGCCTGAACCACTGATATCCCATCCCCCACACCATTACACCCCCACCACCAGCCTGAACCGGTGATACCCCATCCCCCACACCATTACACCTCCACCACCAGCCTGAACCGGCGATACCCCATCCCCCACACCATTACACCCCCACCACCAGCCTGAACCGGTGATACCCCATCCCCCACACCATTACACCCACCACCAGCCTGAACCGGTGATATCCCATCCCCCACCACCAGCCTGAACCGGTGATACCCCATCCCCCACACCATTACACCCCCACCACCAGCCTGAACCGGTGATATCCCATCCCCCGCACCATTACACCCCCACCACCAGCCTGAACCGGTGATATCCCATCCCCCCCACCACCAGCCTGAACCGGTGATATCCCATCAGACCAGACAACATTTTTCCAATCTTCTGTTGTCCAATTTTGGTGATCCTGTGTCAATTGTAGCCTCAGTTTCCGGTTCTTAGCTGACAGGAGTGGCACCCAGTGTGGTCTTTTGCTGCTGTAGCCCATCTGCTTCAATGTGTTGAGTATTCAGAGATGGTATTCTGCAAACCTTGGGTGTAACAAGTAGTTATTTGAGTTACTGTTGTCTTTCTATCCCTATCATCTGGAACCATTCTTATCTGACATCAACAAAGCATTTTCCTCCACAAAACTGCCGCTCACTGGATATTTTCTCTTTCTCCCACCATTCTCTGTAATCCCGAGAAATGGTTATGTGTGAAAATCACAGAAATACTCAGACCGTCTGGCACCAACAACCCTGCCATGTTCAAAGTCACTTGAATCCCATATTATATATATATATTTTTTTTTTTACTCTGCATCTTTTTATCTTTCTACATGGAAATTGTTACATTCTTGTCATGAACTACCGTATATCCTCGAGTATATACGGTAGATCTATTCAGATCCTACAGAGTCACAGGGAGAACAAATGGGGAGCTCCATGGGGAAACGCCCTGTACAAAAGGTCTTAGTCCAGGAGCGAGAGGCCAAAAGTCTCTGAAACAAGATAGAAAGAGCAGAAATCTACACATTGTCCAAATGAATCCACATCTGATGACTCTCGAAGCAGGATAGTCCTATGCCGCAGCAACAGCCAAATCATCCAAGGCTCCTGGATGTTTATCGAGAGTCAAGATTCCTCTAAACAAGCATGTCTCCTACAGCGGCAAGGTGCCCAGGACTACTCCTTGGCCCAAATAGCTGGTATCCTTTGTGAGGATATTGCAAAAGCCAGGAAGGATAGACTTCCAATTACAGAACCCAATTCCTGAGCCACCAAGCCAGGGAGAACCTGGTCCTTGGTGTCAAAATGAATCGCTCTGTCCAGGGACTGAATGGACTTATCCAATGACAGCAGAATATTGCCTTGTAGAGGTCTGAAGTGAAACTAGGCAAACAGGACTGCTTGAAAGAAGGCTACCATCAGACCCAAGACTCTAAATCAGAAATTGGAGAGCTTAAACATTCTCCTGTGGAAAATAAACCCCACTCTGGTGGTCTGAACTTTGTCCAGGACTAGACGCAGTTACCCCAAATAGTGAGTCGTTTCCAGCAACAATTTATGAAGGTTCAGGATCCATCCATTTCAAACCACTAATGCCTGGGCAGAGCCCACAGTGAATGTTCAACAGAGATCTCCAATCCCCACTGCCATAAGAGTGCACTCTACTAGAGCCAGCACCTAGGTGAACACCCAAGGTGCAGAAAACAGAAGGGCAGCACCACAAAGCTGGTATTAAGGGTGCTACAGCAAAACATAAGAAATGCTGATGTACTGGAAAGATTGAGGTATGTAGGTACACATCCTTAATGTCCACCAAAACTAGAAACTCTCCCGGTAAAAAGAAGCTGATGACAGACCTGATGGATTCCATATGGGTTTTCTGAACAGAAATGAAGACATTCAATGCTTTGAGAGCCAAGATGGGGTGGATGCCGCCTTTGAGCTTGGGAACGGTAAACGAAGAGAAGCAGAAGAACTGGCCGCGCATTTGACGGAGCTAAGGAAGACTCCCAAAACAGGATAGCTTCTAGGAGTAGTGGGCTCCAGACTGCAGGCATCAGCGGCACCAGTAGACATGCTGCAACAGCTCCAGCACTGTACTAGGCAAGACCATGGGTACTCATGAAACCTGAGCAGTTGGTAGGCAATGAGGGAATGTAGCTTTGGACCAGAGATGTACTTTGTGGCGGCTTACCAGATTGGAGCTATGTGGAATCTGGTGCTCGAAGGTCACTCTTCCAGGCTGTCCACTCTGTGTCCAGTCTAGCAGGGTCCAGATCTGGTGTAAAAGTCAGGCCAAGGATGGCCTAGCTAGAGAACTGCAGTAATAGAGACCAGCTCAAGTAGTGATGTAGAGAATATTTTAATTTAAGAAAAAATAATGGTTCTAGCAAAAACAGGTTAGTGTTAGTCCTTTACACAGTAGAGCTGAAGAAAGGACATCCATTCTCCAAGGCCGATTGTAGGACTGTACCTCTACCAATTTTAAGGGTATGGTTCGCCTACTTCAACTCTACTGGTCATTGCTGAACCCTCCCAACCAGAAAGACCCAATCCTCCAATGACGCAATGCAGGTCTACTGGTCATTGCTGAACCCTCCCAACCAGAAAGACCCAATCCTCCAATGACGCAATGCAGGTCTACTGGTCATTGCTGAACCCTCCCAACCAGAAAGACCCAATCCTCCAATGACGCAATGCAGGCTTCTCTGGCACGGCAAGTGAGAGAAGTCCTTCAACAAGTTTTCCAACACTGGTGGAAGTGGGGGCTTGTAATAAGTCATAAGCTGATTGGCAGTCACAGCAACCTTACTACACTTACACGGAGCTCCTCCAATCCTGACAGTGACCAAGAAAAATGTAGCACTTTGTGGTCCCAGGTTCTTCAACCTCCGCAGGCTCTTGCAGGATATGGGGGCTAGTGCCAGAACTATAAATACGAGATAATGGGTACATGGAAGCATCTCTGCTAGAAGACCCAGGCTGGTCCATTCAGCAAGGTATTGTGCCAGCCCAAAACAACCCTGTCCTCTAATGTCCAGTCTGTGTCCTCCATTGGGTTTGGAGTATACAAGAGCCTGTCTAGACAAAATGCAGGCTGCGACTTCAGGAACATTTCATTAACAGTTTCAGCATAAAATTATGTAAGGGAACACAGGACAGGGACCTCCAGGGCCACAGCGACACAGAAGTGTGGGAAAGATTTGTTCTGCTTGATGAAAAACTATCCTGGTCCTCACAGACTTAAATGTAGACCAATACCATCTCCGTGTCATTGGTGTGTCCCTGGGATCCAATCACACTACCCAGCGTAATGAAGAGCGCCATCTGCAGCTCAGGGTGTAGCAGACAGCACATGGCATAGGACCAATCCCCACCCTTACCCCACTCTCCACAGAGCCAATCCCCACCATTACCCCACTCTCCGCAGAGCCAGTCCCCATCGCACCATTACCCCACTCTCCGCAGAGCCAGTCCCCACCGCACCATTACCCCAATCTCTGCAAAGGAAATCCCCACCCACCATTACCCCAATCTCCACAGAGCCAATCCCCACCGCACCATTACCCCAATCTCCGCAGAGCCAATCCCCACCGCACCATTACCCCAATCTCCGCAGAGCCAGTCCCCATCGCACCATTACCCCACTTTCCGCAGAGCCAGTCCCCACCGCACCATTACCCCAATCTCTGCAAAGGAAATCCCCACCCACCATTACCCCAATCTCCACAGAGCCAATCCCCACCGCACCATTACCCCAATCTCCCGCAGAGCCAATCCCCCACCGCACCATTACCCCAATCTCCGCAGAGCCAATCCCCACCGCACCATTACCCCAATCTCCACAGAGCCAATCTCCGCAGAGCCAATCCCCACGCACTATTACCCCACTCTCCGCAGAGCCAATCCCCACCGCACCATTACCCCAATCTCCACAGAGCCAATCTCCGCAGAGCCAATCCCCACGCACTATTACCCCAATCTCTGCAGAGCCAATCCCCATCGCACCATTACCCCACTCTCCGCAGAGCCAGTCCCCATCGCACCATTACCCCACTCTCCGCAGAGCCAATCCCCACCGCACCATTACCCCAATCTCTGCAGAGCCAATCCCCATCGCACCATTACCCCACTCTCCCGCAGAGCCAGTCCCCATCGCACCATTACCCCACTCTCTGCAGAGCCAATCCCCACGCACTATTACCCCACTCTCCGCAGAGCCAATCCCCACCGCACCATTACCCCACCACACCATTACCCCACTCTCCGCAGAGCCAATCCCCACAGCACCATTACCCCACTCTCCGCAATGGCAATCCCCACCCCCATTAACCCAAAACCAATCCCCATCGCACCATTATGCCAATTTCCGCAGAACCAACCCCCACCCCACCATTACCCCAATTTCCGCAGAACCAAACTCTACCCCACCATTACCCCAATCTCCACAACAGCAATCCCCACCCCACCATTACCCCAGAACCAATCCCCACCCACCATTTCCTCAATCTCAGCAGAGCGAATCCCCACCCACCATTACCCCACTCTCAGCAGAGCCAATCCCCACGCACCATTACCCCACTCTCCGCAGAGGCAGTCCCCACCGCACCATTACCCCAATCTCTGCAGAGCCAATCCCCACGCACTATTATCCCACTCTCCGCAGAGCCAATCCCCACACACTATTACCCCACTCTCCGCAGAGCCAATCCCCACCGCACCATTACCCCACTCTCCGCAGAGCCAATCCCCACCGCACCATTACCCCACTCTCCGCAGAGCCAATCCCCACCCACCATTACCCCAATCTCCACAGAGCCAATCCCCACCCACCATTACCCTAATCTCCACAGAGCCAATCCCCACCGCACCATTACCCCACTCTCCGCAGAGCCAATCCCCACCCACCATTACCCCAATCTCCACAGAGCCAATCCCCACCCACCATTACCCTAATCCCCGCAGAGCCAATCCCCACCGCACCATTACCCCACTCTCCGCAGAGCCAATCCCCACGCACCATTACCCCACTCTCCGCAGAGCCAATCCCCACGCACCATTACCCCACTCTCCGCAGAGCCAATCCATACGCACCATTACCCACCTCTCCCGCAGAGCCAATCCCCACGCACCATTACCCCACTCTCCGCAGAGCCAATCCCCACGCACCATTACCCCACTCTCCGCAGAGCCAATCCCCACGCACCATTACCCCACTCTCCGCAGAGCCAATCCATACGCACCATTACCCCAATCTCTGCAGAGCCAATCCCCACGCACCATTACCCCACTCTCCGCAGAGCCAATCCCCACCCACCATTACCCCACTCTCCACAGAGCCAATCCCCACCGCCCCATTACCCCACTCTCCGCAGAGCCAATCCCCACGCACCATTACCCCACTCTCCCGCAATGGCAATCCCCACCCCATTAACCCAAAACCAATCCCCATCGCACCATTATGCCAATTTCCGCAGAACCAACCCCCACCCCACCATTACCCCAATTTCCGCAGAACCAAACTCTACTCCACCATTACCCCAATCTCCACAACAGCAATCCCCACCCCACCATTACCCCAGAACCAATCCCCACCCACAATTACCTCAATCTCCGCAGAGCCAATCCCCACCGCACCATTACCCCACTCTCAGCAGAGGCAGTCCCCACCGCACCATTACCCCAATCTCCGCAGAACCAATCCCCACCACACCATTATCCCAATCTCTGCAGAGCCAATCCCCACCGCACCATTACCCCAATCTCCACAGAGCCAATCCCCACCGCACCATTGCCCCACTCTCCGCAGAGCCAATCTCCACCGCACCATTACCCAATCTCCGCAGAGCCAATCCCCACCCACCATTACCCCAATCTCCACAGAGCCAATCCCCACCCACCATTACCCCAATCTCCACAGAGCCAATCCCCACCGCACCATTGCCCCACTCTCCGCAGAGCCAATCCCCACGCACCATTACCCCACTCTCCGCAGAGCCAATCCCCATGCACTATTACCCCACTCTCCGCAGAGCCAATCCCCACCGCACCATTACCCCAATCTCCGTAGAGCCAATCCCCACCGCACCATTACCCCAATCTCCACAGAGCCAATCCCCACCCACCATTACCCCAATCTCCACAGAGCAATCCCCACCGCACCATTGCCCCACTCTCCGCAGAGCCAATCCCTATGCACCATTACCCCACTCTCCGCAGAGCCAATCCCCACGCACCATTACCCCACTCTCCCGCAGAGCCAATCCCCACGCACCATTACCCCACTCTCCGCAGAGCCAATCCCCACGCACCATTACCCCACTCTCCGCAGAGCCAATCCCCACGCACCATTACCCCACTCTCCGCAGAGCCAGTCCCCACAGCACTATTACCCCACTCTCCGCAATGGCAATCCCCACCCCTATTAACCCAAAACCAATCCCCATCGCACCATTATGCCAATTTCCGCCGAACCAACCCCCACCCCACCATTACCCCAATTTCCGCAGAACCAAACTCTACCCCACCATTACCCCAATCTCCACAACAGCAATCCCCACCCCACCATTACCCCAGAACCAATCCCCACCCACAATTACCTCAATCTCCGCAGAGCCAATCCCCACCCACCATTACCCCAATGCCAATCCCCACCACACCATTACCCCAATCTCCGCAAAGCCAATCCCCACCGCACCATTACCCCCAAAACCAATCCCCGCTGCACCATTACCCCAAATTCCGCAGAGCCAATTCCCACTGCACCATTAACCCCAATTCCGCAGAGCGAATCCCCACCGCACCATTACCCCAATCTCCACAGAGCCAATCTCCGCAGAGCCAATCCCCACGCACCATTACCCCAATTTCTGCAAAGCCAATCCCACCCCACCATTACCCCAATCTCGGCAGAGCCAATCCCCACCGCACCATTACCCCAATCTGTGCAGAGCCAATCCCCACCACACCATTACCCCAATCTCCACAGCCCCATTACCTGAATATTTGTCAGGCTTTACTACCATCAGAGAGACCCCCAGGTGGCAGATGACCTGGCCCCCTATCCACCCCACAACCCATTAAGTTGTCCCTGGGGTAGATGGGCCGGCCCCCTCCCCCATCTATCCACCACCTC